>UESW01003876.1:0-87642 GCA_900491605.1 Calamus simplicifolius
ATATTATACTATAATAATACATATTATTATATTAAAATAATATCATAATTATATTATAAAAATATTATTTTATAACTTCATAAAAATTATTATATATTGCATTGTTTAAATGAAAATATTAAAATAAATAATTTATAAATTAGAAATATGACAAATAACCATTTTGAATATATAGTTTAAAGTACTACATAATATTTTTCTATTAGTACAAATATTTTGTTATTTAATTATTAAATAAATTTTTTTAATTGAAGGTGTGACTAATAAAAGCCGGCAATTGCTTCATTAATTGTATCTAAAGTTTTAAATCTTATGAATTTATTTTTCGCTCTTTTCTTGGAAGGGGATGCGTCTGCTCACCTGCACGAGTGAAATATTAGATGTTCGATACGGCCTGGGGTACTACAACGGTTGCGGTCTCGTGGTCCGCAGACGTTCACAGCTGAAATCGTGAAATCCAGCAGGAGCGCCCAGACGGGCCCAACCTTCCGGCTCCTCGATCTCTCGTTAGCTCGCCTCCACAGCACTCTTCCCATCCGCCGGCTGGCTGGCTCAAGGCATTCTCTTTCTTCTATTTTTCGCTAGCCCTCCTTGATTTCTTGCGAAAACGGGTTCCCATGAACCGCCCCTCAGCCTGTGACTCGTGCATAATCTGCATGGGATTTTTCTTGAAAATGCCTGCAAGGTCTTTAAAGTTATGTTTGAATCTTTGAAGGAAAAAAATAATAATAAATAAATAAAATAAAAGAGAAAAAAAAAAAGAAAAAAATTTATTTAAAAAGATGAAAAAATAATATCAATTATCTTGTTTGAATAGAGACAGAAAAAAGAAGAAAAATAGTTATGTGATAATTATACTTTTCAGAATAAAGAATAAAGAATGAAGAATAAAAATAAAAATATTTGATCTTTCATAAAAAGTATGATTTAAACTTTTTTCATTCTTCAGCTGACCTTCCGATATAAATGTTAATAAATTTATTCTAGCTAAGGAGGAAAAAAGGCTCCATTTTTTTTCATCTTTCTTTCAAACAAGATAGTTTATGACCTTTTGATGTGGCTAATCACACAGTCAGGCGGCATGATAATTGATGTGGCTAATTACCATCAGGCGGTATGAAAACATTCCGCACGATTTTTAAACAAAATCTTGCTAGCTTAGAGGTCGGCCTCGGATTCGGCTCGGCCTCGGCTCCGGTCTCGCCTCGGCCCCGAATTCGGCTCGGGCCCCGAATCGGCTCGGCCTCGGCTCCGGTCTCGTTCGGCCTTGGATTCGGCTCGGCCTCGGCTCTGATCTTACCTTGGCCCCGGATTCGCTCGACCTCGGCTCTGATCTCGGTCCTGGATTTGGCTTGGCCTCGGCTCCGATCTCGCCTCGGCCCCAGATTCGACTCGGCCTCTTAAAGCACAAACCACCGCACGGCCAGCCCGCCTGTTATGGCCGGAATCAAGGGCAGTTACCAACACGCCGTACGGTCGCCGATATTCCCGGTACCTGTTCAACAACGGCACACCCACCTGCCGTTCACAAAGCTTATCCTAACAAAAGGGGGACTCAGGCTATAACACAGGTATAAAAAAGGACCCTAGCTTACAAGGCGAGGGGACGAAATCTCTACTCTCTCAGGCACTATTCTGATAAAACTCCTGTGCTACGAGTCACTAACTTGAGCGTCGAGGGTCCCCCGGAACCACCGTCCGGACTTTTTGCAGGCTTTTGGAAGAAGAAGAAGGAACCTCCCCGTGTTTCTGAAGGCCCGTGAAGATCTCAGTTCGCCCAATGCTCATCCCAAGTGATTTGGCAGTAACAGATTGGTGCGCCAGGTAGGGGGCTGACAACGCAGTAGACGAACATTCTCCCTGCGACCTCACGACTTCTGCAAGGAGAAGATGGTGGTTATACGTGCTCAGGAGGCTTCCACCAGCCAGGCTGGAACATCTCTAGCGGGCTGAACAATCAGAGGCCGATCTCCACGTTCCTCCTCCTGCACCACCGCAGGCTGACCAGTCCGATCGACTCGACGTCCTGACCCATCAGGTACAAGATTGATGATGGTGGTGCGGGAACTACAGGAGCACTGTTTCGCCGCCATGCCTTTGCCACCTCAGCCCCCTCCGCCTCATGAGGAGGGTCATGGAGCCAGTCAACCTCACCGGGGCAGGACTCCTCCTGAGGCCTCTTACACTCCCCCCCAAAACCTTGCCATCGGGAGACCTCAAAACTGGCGATCTCTTTCCCACCATTCTGATTGCTCTCACAGGCGGCGCGGTGAGAAAGAATCAAGACATGTGCACTCCTTGCATCGGCAGTCTTCCCCATCCTCGTCTTCTACTCCTCTAAAGGAGACACCAATAGGAAAACTGCTCGTCGGGCCGAGCAACGGTGGATGAGTATCATCAGCGATTGGAGGAGCTTAGCCGCCGGATCGTCAACCGTCACGGGACAGACTACGACCACCGTCCCCCGCTCTCTCGCCACATCATGGAGGAGCCAGTCCCACCTCGGTTCGTCTTCCCTAGTTGGACCTGTACGATGGCACGACGAACCCTCTGGACCACCTGAAGAGCTACAAGGTCCTTATGCAAGTCTAGGGGTGATAGACTCCCTTCTCTATGTTACCTTTCCGGCTACACTTCGAAAGGCGGTGCGTGCATGGTATTCCCACTTACCACCATGCAGCATCAACTCCTTCAGGCAGCTTGAGCGATCTTTCCTGGCCCACTTTGATGCTTGCCGAAAGATCCCTCGGGTGGCGGATAGCCTGTTCGCGTCCAACAAAGGAGCGGCGAAACCCTAAAGGACTTCGTCGCTCGATTCAAGGAAGCCGCGCTCGAAGTTTACAACCTTGAGGATTCTATAGCCACTCTAGCCTTGAAGCGAGGACTCCATCCTTCCAGATTTGCTTACTCCTTGATAAGAAGCCTCCAGTTCCTACGCCGAATTGCTAAGCGAGCGCAAAAGTATATTCGCGCTGACGAAGCGACTCTTCTAGGAGGGAGGCTGACAAAGGTTCCAGCAAGAAGCCAATATCACGGAACCCGCCGGAGGAGGATCCAGAAAGCCTGAGCTACCTCGTCGCTCGGACAACCGGCCTCAAACGCTCATTCCCAAGGAGCAGTTCACCCCTCTCCTTGCTCAGTATCTCACATTCTGTTAGAGATCGAGATGAGCCTTACCTCCGACGCCCACCCCATGAAGCCAGGGGTTCCCCGCAGCAAGGAACTCTACTGCCGGTACCATCGGGATTACGGTCATGACACTGAAGACTGTCGCCTGCTAAAGAAGGCCATTGAAGGGCTGGTCCAGCAAGGTCACTTAGGCAAGTTCGTCTAAAGAGGAAACCCACCGCACCGGGCCGACGGCGCCTCCCGCACCACAGATCGGTGTGGACAACACCCCAACGGAGAAGACGATAGCCATGATTTCCTGGGGGGCAGGCAACAGTTCAAAAAGATGGCATGAAGGGTTAGATTATGTAATTCCTTTCTTTAGAAAGGATTTGGATGGGGTAGTTAACAAACATACGACGGCGTCATTGTGTCTATGACAATAGCCAAATACCCTGTAAAGAGAATTTTAGTAGATAGTGGGAGTTTTGTTGATGTTTTGAGCTACGAAGCCTTTGTTCGGATGAACCTGTCTAACTTTTCTCTTCAACCTGTCACAACGCCTTTGATGGGTTTTACCGAAGATTCTATGAGCGTCGAAGGGGAGATCGCTCTCCCTGTCACCGCTGGGTCTCCACCGCGTCAGAGCACGGTAGTTATAAACTTCCTGGTGGTCCGGGTCCCATTGGCTTACAACGCTATCTTGGGAAGGCCTGGCTTGAATTTACTAGATGTTGTTATCTTCACCAAGAGATTGCTGGTGAGGTTCCCAACCGACGAAGGGATCGAAGAAATGAAGGGAGAACAAAGCCCACCACCGCTCTGCTACCACTTAGCTCTCAGTCCACAAGAGATGGTGTCGGCAGCAGTGCTTGAACCGCTCGACCCCCGAGACTTGGAGAGGAGAGGAGAGCCAGTCGAGCACCTCCTAACCTTCCCCTTAGGGGAGGACCCGATGAGAACCATCCAGGTCGGAGCACTGCTTCTGAAGGAGGCACGCGATCGGCTCATTGTTTTCCTGCGTGCCAACTTTGACATCTTCGCATGGTCATCATCTGATATGCAGGCATCCCTGAGGAGATAATCACTCATCGGCTCAACCTCAAGCCAGAATGTCGGCCTGTTCGACAAAGAAGAGAAGCTTCTCCCGATAGGCAGAAGGCCATTGACGAGGAAATCTGCAAGCTGAAAGCTGCAGGCCACATTCAAAAAGTCCACTACCCCGACTGGTTGGCTAACGTCGTGATGGTCCGCAAGGCAAACAGAAGCTGGAGGATGTGTGTAGATTTTACTGACCTCAACAAAGCATGCCCCAAGGATAGCTTCCCTTTGCCTCGGATCGACCAACTGGTGGATGCTACGTCCGGTCACGAAACCCTTAGTTTCATGGACACCTTTTCGAGATACAACCAAATCAGATGAACCCGGCAGACGAGGAAGCTTCTCTTTTATAACCGAGAAGGGACTATACTGCTACAAGGTGATGCTGTTCGACTGAAGAACACAGGGACCACTTACCAAAGGCTAATGAACAAAGTCTTCGAGGACCAGATCGGACGCAATATAGAGGTATACATGGACGACATGCTGACAAAAAGCATCCGCACCACCAACCATATCGCCGACTTGACGGAGACCTTCGGCAACCTCTGCCGATGCCAGATGAGGCTGAACCCATGCAAATGTGCCTTTGGGGTGACAGCCAGCAAATTCTTGGGTTTCATGGTGACCCAACGAGGAATCAAGGTGAACCCCGATAAAGTTTGATCCATCTTGGACATGAGATATCCCGCCAACAAGAAGGAAGTGCAACGCTTGATGGGAAGGGTGGCGGCCTTGAGCCATTTTTTGTCCAAGTCCGCTGAGAGATGCTTGCCTTTCTTCAAGGCACTGCGCAGAGTCAACGGATTCGAATGGACGAGGGAGTGCCAGGAAGCCTTCGAGGGACTGAACGAATTTCTATCCACCCCGCCACTGCTATCCAAGCTGAGGGGTGGAGAAGAACTTCTTCTGTACCTCGTGGCTTCTCCCAAAGCTGTCAGTTCCGTGCTGGTTTGCATGGACACCGATGGAACGCAAAAGCCGATGTACTACACCAGCAAGGTGCTTCACGATGCAGAGACTAGATATTCGAGGATCCAGAAGATTATCTTCGCGTTGATTATTTCTGCCCAGCATCTTCGACCTTATTTTTAGGCTCATCCGATCGTGGTAGTCACAGACCAACCGCTTAAGGCAGTTCTTTCTCGTCCCGACACCTCTGGCCGACTTGCGAAGTGGGCACTCAAGCTAGGAGAATTCGACTTATCATTCCATCCCAGGTCGGCCATGAAGTCTCAAGTCTTGGCGGATTTTTTGATCGAGTGCACTTGGGCTGAGGAGCAACCGGAAGAGTCTGGGGAAAACCCCTTGGGTCCTGGAACCGAAAGGAGAGATGACTGGATCCTTCATGTGGACGGAGCGTCAAACTCCCAAGGGAGCGGAGCGGGCCTTATCCTAGCTAGCCCGACGGAGTCGTAACCGAGTACGCCTTCCATTTTCTCTTCCCAGCCATAAACAATCAGGCAGAGTATGAAGCCCTACTGTCCGGAATAAGACTAGCCCGGGAACTCGGAGTGAAACACCTTAGAGTATTCACTGACTCCCAGCTAGTCATCGGCCAAATCAGAGGGAGTACGAGGCTCGGGATCCTACTATGTCCGTTACTTAAGCGTGGTGCAATCGCAAGCCTCTCCCTTAACCTACTTCAGCATCAGCTACATCCCTCGGGAGGAGAACGCCAGAGTTGACGCCCTGTCCCAATTAGCCACCTCAGCCGACAGAGCTTTGGGAAAAGCTTACATAGAGCATCTGAAAGCCCCAAGAAGCCACAAAGAAGCCCTGCCGGTCCAACAGGAGCCTTCTTGGATGGACGCTTATATCTTGTATCTCACCAACAGCACCCTCCTGAAGACCCGGCTGAGGCTAAGTTGCTCAAGCGGTGGGCCCCGAAGTTTCTAATGATGGAAGGAAAGCTCTACCGAAGGTTGTTCTCATACCCGGTCCTCAGATGTGTCGGCCCTGCGGAAGCGGATTATATCCTACAGAAAATCCATGAGGGCATATGTGGAAGTCACCTGGGGGGCAGAGCCTTGGCATACAAAACCCTACGGCAGGGATACTATTGGTTGACAATGAGGAAGACACGTCTGAGCTTGTCCGAAAGTGCGCCAGTTATCAAAGTCATGCCAACATCCAGCGGCAACCAACGTCCCAGCTGACCTCCCTGGCTGCACCTTGGCCCTTCGCCCAGTGGGGTATGGACATCCTGGGACCATTCCCTCCAGCCTCCGGTCAGCGCAAATTCCTGCTGTAGCATCGACCATTTCACTAAGTGGATCGAAGCCTAAGCACTCGCCAAGATCACCAAGGGCAAGGTAAGATCCTTCTTCTGAAAATCTATAGTGTGCCGGTTCGGGCTGCCGCATACTTCGTCACTGACAATGGCCGACAGTTTGACAACACGGCCTTCCGGGAGTTCTGCACCGAGCTAGGCATCCATCAGCGGTTCACCTCCGTAGGACATCCCCAGACCAATGGTGCGGCTGAAGTAACCAATCAAATTATTCTTCAAGGGCTTAGAGCACGGCTAGATGACTACAAAGGACGGTGGGTGGAGGAGCTCCCCAAGGTACTATAGCCTACCACACAACACCGCGAGCCCCACCGGAGAGACTCCTTTTCTTCAGGTCCGAAGCTGTCATCCCTGTGGAGATAGGTACCCCGAGCCCCCGGACGGAGTGGTACAGCGAGGGGGACAACCCAAATCAGTTGCGGGCCAACCTTGACCTGGTGGAAGAATTACGGGACCAGGCACGACTCGGATGGCAGCTTACCGACAGCGAACGGCCAAGTACTACAATGCTCGCGTCCGCCCCAAGGCATTCTTGCAAGGAGACCTAGTCCTCCAATGAGCTGAAGTCTCAAAGCCGACTGAAGGAGGCAAGCTAGCGCCAAAATGGGAAGGACCCTATCGAGTCATGGAGGTACTTCATCATGGAGCATACAAAATTGAGGGGCTGGATGGGAAGCCTCTCCCTCGCACTTGGAATGCAGATAACCTACATCGGTATTATCAATAACTTATTAATGTTTCTAATTTGAGCATGTCTGCTATTGGAACAACATTTATTTTCACTAACCTGTGTTTGCGAGTGATCCTGCTGCACACCTCAAGCCCGGTTCCGCATCGGCACTCAAGCCCAGTTCCGCATCGGCACTCAGGCCCAGCTCCACGTCGGCACTCAAGCCCGGCTCCGTATCAGTACTCAAGCCCGGCTCCGCATCGATACTCAAGCCCAGCTCCGAGTCGGCACTCAAACCCAGCTCCGAATCGGTATCCCTAGACCGACTCCGCGTCGGCACCTGAAGCCCAACTCCATTTCGACACGGTTCATTTCAATGTCAGCGTAGTAGCCCAGTAACGTATTGGCTTGTCTCTTGGCTTCGTTTCAGCATTCTAATCGGAATTTATATTGGCCCTCAATTAAACTGGGGGTATTCTGGCCCAGCCCCTTCTTAAACCAACTTCGCCGACACATCACTCTTACAGCCTTGTGTTGGCTTCAACTATTCCCTATAGTGGATTCGCACCGGCCTACTCGCGTTATCCTAGTCGCTAGAAAGCTTGCTAGCTACGGAGCAAAGTAAATAATAGCTTGGATCAAAAGAGTTTTCATTAATTGTAAATCAAACTTACAAAATTGCCGATCAAATCGGACTTGGTACAATTAAAAGCAAGCTCAAGGTTCAGCCGAAGCTGAGTCATCTTCAGGAACATCTGGCATCAGCTCTTCAATTCCCTCAAGGCCGTATAGTCTTCGTATTTTTTCCTTGCAATCCTGGAAGCCGCCATCATATGCAAAAGCCGTTGTATCGGCCAGTTCTTTGTCAAAGGTGTCGGACTTCCTAAAGTTCTCTACGGCCTCAGCGGCCTCCTTCTCGGCCTCGGCGGTCCTCTTCAAGGCCTTGGCAGCCCTCTTCTCAGCCTCAGTCAACGCTGCCTTTAGGTTCGTTATCTCGGTATCAGCTTGGTGGGCGATTTCCTTGGCATTTTCTGCCCGCTCCTCGGATATTTCTATCTCAATGGAAGCAGAATGCAGCCGTTGTTTCAACAAATACACTTCTGCCTCAGCGGCCTTTTGTTTCTCCTCTGCCACCTGAGCGTTGTCGAGCTCATAGGCCGACTGGCACTGAGCCACTTCCAGCGCCTCCTCCGCCTTTTCAGCCCGGGCTGAGTCCCTAATTTGGGCAGCTTTGGCTTCGACTTTGGCCTCTCGCACCCGGGCAGTCTCCGCCCTGGCCTTCTCCAAGGCTGCCTTGGCCTTCTCTGCTCTGGCCTGGACCTCTCGAATTTCCTCCTGCAACTGGTCGAGGGTGACCTCGGCCTGGACCAAAGGCCCCTCATGGTGGTAATAGAGTTCAACGCCTGTTAAGAACAGCTGGTTTAAAAAAAAAATTAACAAAACAAAACTTACCCAGAGATGTGCCACAAACGCCTCTCGAAGAATGTAGAAGTCCCTTGATGTTGATGGAACCTCTACAACTCGGGCACGGAGGCCTGGGCCACTGTCCGCTCGGCCCAGTGGCTATAGCGAGACAAGATTGACGAGAAGGAGAGATCGATGTCATCTCCCTCCGCTGATCTGGCTGAGACAAGCGAAGGGTTGGCCTCCGACCCTGCTTCTTTTGGCTCCCTAGCCGGTGAAGACGCTTCGGCTGGTGCCCCTTCGGTGGAAAAGGCAGCTTCTAGAGTCGGCCTAGCAACCGAGCCCATCGGTTCCGCTTCGAGGGCTGTTGGTGGTGGTGACGACGCCTTAGTCCCCCGCTCCGGAGGAGTATCGGTCAGATTGATGGGAGATGAAGGCGGCGCCGGTAGAGGCGAGCGAGGCCATTTTGGCCCCGGTAGAGGCGAACAAGGCCGTTCTTCCTCGCCTCATTTCTTCCCGAAGCCTCTCCAGCCTCGGTTCTGTTGACAACTTCGATGGTGCCCTCTTTTCGTCCGAGGCCCCATCCGCTTTGGCCTTTCTCTTCTTCGCGGCGGCCTGTCTTATTGTTTGGAGTGAAGGTGCCATGCCTGCAGATCAAAAGAACTTGTAATTATTACAAAGGAGAAGGAAAAGAAGTAAAAGAGGGAACGGTTGGACGCTCACCATTGCTAGGAGCAAGTCCTGCCAGCCGAAGGTTCCTCTTGGCTAACAATAAGTTACACCGAGGGATGTCGGCAGTGATCAATTTCCCAATTGCCTCTTTATCTCTTGGGAGTTCTATTGGGTCTCTATTTGGCTCGGTCTCGGGAATTCCCCACTCGGCTCTTACCCCCTCGACCTGGCAAAGAAAAATCTATCTTTCCACCCTTTGATGGAAGTGGTAAGATATAACTTAAGGGTTCTGGTCAGCCTAGGGGCGAAGGACCACCAACCCGATTGTTTCCTAAGGGTGTAGAAGCAGCGAAAGAGAGAGATCTTAGCCTCGATCCCCTGAATGTGGCATTACACTAAAAACCGACAAGGGTCCGAATGGAGTTTCGAACTAACTGCGCCAGAGTCAAAGAGTACCGATCTAATACATTAAGTATAAAGGGATGGATGGGAAGATGAAAGCCCGCCATAAAGTATGATTCATATAGGGCGACTCGACCAGGGTAGGAGGAAACTACCCTGTCCTCGGGAAGGGGTCAGTAAAGACGGAGGTCGGTACGGATTTGGTATTGAGCCCTGAAATCGATAATCTCTTGTGCGGTCAAGACAGAGGCAGTCCTCTTGGAAGACTACCTCACAAGGGAGGAAGGGCCGGCCACAGCTGGATGATGCCAGATGGGGGCCCATCCGGCGATCGGGCGATTCCCGGTGGGAACTCGCCCAGCAGCTCCCTGCTGTTCTGCTGGGACATCCTCTGTGGAGGAGGACCAGCTAAGCGGAGGAGAGGGAGAAGGTCGAGGACTGGGAAAGTAACCCCAAGAATCAGAAAACAAGCACAATGGGGAGGAAGCCATGGAAACAGAACTGACTTGAAGGATATGAAGCCGACGGAATCGGGGACGAAGAACTTGGGAGGTGGGAGATGAACAGGCTCAGGCGGGAACAAAACGGGGAAGAAGGCAAAGAAGGTGATGGCGGCTCCGACGATCCCCTTTTTATAGCCCCGTCTTTTCAAAATCATCCCGCCTAACTCGCTTCGGACGCATGTCTGCTTGCCATTGGGGATGGCTACGGCAACCACCCAGGGCGGGAAGCACGAAGGTCACTGCCAATGAAGGGACGGCGGTGACCTCACCGTAATGATGCGCCTGCCCAGCACTCGAAAAATCCTCCTTGATCCCAACAACCGAGACGGGCGAGATGATGGCGCTGCAGCGTCCGATGCATCATTAAAGAGGACGGCCCTCAATGCATGGCACATGGAGATTAGCCACCAAGTGATAAAACACCCCCTTTCGATGGTAAGAGCACGCTCGCCCATCTCGGGGGTGGGGGGGCATATGATGTGGCTAATCACACATTCAGGCGGCATGATAACTGATGTGGCTAATCACCATCAGGCGGTATGAAAATATCCCGCACGATTTTTAAACAAAATCTATGCTAGCTTAGATCTCGGCCCTGGATTCAGCTCGGCCTCAACTCTGGTCTCGCCTCAGCCCCAGATTTGGCTCGGCCTTGGCTCCGGTCTCGCCTTAGCCCTAGATTCGGCTCAGCCTCGGCTCCGATCTCGCCTCGGCCCCAGATTCGGCTCGGCCTTGGCTCGGTCTCGCCTCGGCTTTGGATTCGGCTCGGCCTCGGCTCTGGTCTCGTCTTAGCCTCGGATTCGGCTCGGCCTCAGCTTCGATCTTGCCTTGGCCTCGGACTCGGCTCGGCCTCAGCTCCGGTCTCGCCTCGGTCCCAGATTCGACTCGGCCTCTTAAAGCATAAACCACCGCACGGCTAGCCCGCCTGTTACGGCCGGAATCATGGGCAGTTACCAACACACCGTACGGTCGCCGATATTCTCGGCACCTATTCAGCAACGACGCACCCGCCTGCCGTTCACAAAGCTTATCCTAACAAAAGGGGGACTCAGCGGCTATAACGACAGGTATAAAAAAGGACCCTAGCTTACAAGGTGAGGGGACGAAATCTCTACTCTCTCTCAGGCACTATTCTGATACAAAACTCATGTGCTACGAGTCACTAACTTGAGCGTCAGAGGGTCCCCGCCGGAACCACCTGTTCGGAACTTTTTGCAGGCTTTGGAAGAAGAAGAAGGCAACCTCTCCATGTTTCTGAAGGCCCGTGAAGATTTCAGTTCAACCAATGCTCATCCCAAGAGATTTGGCAGCAACAGATTTGCGCACTAGGTAGGGGGCTGACAATGCAGTAGACGAACATTCTTCCTGCGACCTCATGACTTCTGCAAGGAGAAGATGGTGGTTATACGTGCTCACGAGGCTTCCATCAGCCAAGCTGCGGAATGTCTCTAGCAGGCTGAACAATCAGAGGCTGATCTCCATGTTCCTCCTCCTGCACCACCGCAGGCTGACCAGTCCGATCGACTCGACGTCCTGACCCATCAGGTATAAGATCTGATGATGGTAGTGCGGGGACTACAGGAGCACTGTTTCACCACCATGCCTTTGCCACCTCAGCCCCCTCTGCCTCATGAGGAGGGTCATGGAGCCAGTCAACCTCACAGGGGCAGGACTCCTCCTGAGGCCTCTTACCACTCCCCCCCAAAACCTTGCCATCGGGAGACCTCGAAACGATGGCGATCTCTTTCCCACCATTCTGTCACAGGCACCGCGGTGAGAAAGAATCAAGACATGTGCACTCCATGCATCGGCGGTCTTCCCCATCCTCGTCTTCCGACTCCTCTGAAGTAGACACCAGTAGGAAAACTGCTTGTCGGGCTGAACAACGGTTGGATGAATGTCATCAGTGATTGGAGGAGCTTAGCCGCTAGATCATCAACCCACCGTCCCTCGCTCTCTCGCCGCATCATGGAGGAGCCGGTCCCACCTCAGTTTCGTCTTCCCTAGTTGGACCCGTATGACAGCACGACGGACCCTCTGGACCACTTGGAGAGCTACAAGGTCCTTATGCAAGTCCAGGGGGCGACGTAATCCATTCTCTGTGTTGCCTTCCCGGCTACACTTCGGAAGGCGGTGTGTGCATGGTATTCCCGCTTACCATCACGTAGCATCAACTCCTTCAAGCAGCTCGAGCGATCTTTCCTGGCCTACTTTGATGCTTGCCGAAAGATCCCTCGGGTGGTGGATAGCCTATTTGCCGTCCAGCAAAGGAGCGACAAAACCCTAAAGGACTTTGTTGCTTGATTCAAGGAAGCCAAGCTCGAGGTTTACAACCTTGAGGATTCTGTAGCCACTCTAGCCCTGAAGCGAGGACTCCGTCCTTCTAGATTTGCTTACTCCTTGGATAAGAAGCCTCCCAGTTCCTACGCCGAATTGCTAAGCCGAGCGCAAAAGTATATTCGCACTGACGAAGCGGACTCTTCTAAGAGGGAGGCCGACAAAGGTTCCAGCAAGAAGCCAATATCCATGGAACCCACCGGAGGACGATCCAGAAAGCCTGAGCCACCTCATCGCTCGAATAACTGGCCTCAAACGCTCGTTCCCAAGGAGCAGTTCACCCTCTCCTCGCTATAGTATCTCACATTCTATTAGAGATCGAGGACGAGCCTTACTTCCGACGCCCACCCCCATGAAGCCAGGGGTTCCCCGCAGCAAGGAACTCTACTATCGGTACCATCGGGATTACGGTCATGACACTGAAGACTGCCGCCTACTAAAGAAGGCCATTGAAGAGCTGGTCCAGCAAGGTCACTTAGGCAAGTTCGTTCGAAGAAGAAACTCCACCGCACCGAGCCTGACGGTGCCTCCCGCACCACAGATCGATGTGGACAACACCCCGACGGAGAAGACGATAGCCATGAGTTCCTGGGGGCAGGCAACAGTTCAAAAAGATGGCATGAGGGGTTAGATTCTGTAATTCCTTTCTTTAGAAAGGATTTGGATGGGGTAGTTAACAAACATGACGACAACATCGTTGTATCTATGATAATAGCCAAACACCATGTAAAGAGAATTTTAGTAGATAGTGGGAGTTCTGTTGATGTTTTGAGCTACGAAGCCTTTGTTCGGATGAACCTGTCTAACTCTTCTCTTCAACCCGTCACCACGCCTCTGATGGGTTTTATCGGATTCTATGAGCGTCAAAGGGGAGATTGCTCTTCCTGTCACCACTGGGACTCCACCGCATTAGAGCACAGTAGTTATAAACTTCCTGGTGGTCTGGGTCCCATTGGCTTACAACGCTATCTTGGGAAGGCCTGGCTTGAATTTACTAGATGCTGTTATCTCCACCAAGAGATTGCTGGTGAGGTTCCCCACCGACGAAGGGGTTGAAGAAATGAAGGGAGAACAGAGCCGACCACCGCTCTGCTACCACTTAGCTCCCAGTCCACAAGAGATGGTGTCGATAGCAGTGCTTGAACTGCTCGACCCCCGAGACTTGGAGAGGAGAGGAGAGCCAGTCGAGCACCTCCTAACCTTCCCCTTAGGGGAGGACCCAACGAGAACCATCCAGGTCGGAGCACTGCTTCCGAAGGAGGCACGCGATCGGTTCCTTGTTTTCCTACGTGCCAACTTTGACATCTTCGCGTGGTCATCATCTGATATGTCAGGCATCCCTAAGGAGATAATCACTCATCGACTCAACCTCAAGCCAGAATGTCGGCCTGTTCGACAGAAGAAGAGAAGCTTCTTTCCCGATAGGCAGAAGGCCATTGACGAGGAAATTCGCAAGCTGAAAGCTGCAGGCCACATTCAGGAAGTCCACTACCCGACTGGTTGGCTAACGTCGTGATGGTCCGCAAGGTAAACGGGAGCTGGAGGATGTGTGTAGATTTCACTGACCTCAACAAAGCATGCCCCAAGGATAGCTTCCCTTTGCCTTGGATCGACCAACTGGTGGATGCTACGTCCGGTCACGAAACCCTTAGTTTCATGGACGCCTTCTTGGGGTACAACCAAATCAGGATGAACCCGACAGACGAGGAAGCTACCTCTTTCATAACCGAGAAGGGACTATACTGCTACAAGGTGATGCTGTTCAGATTGAAGAACGCAGGGGCCACTTACCAAAGGCTAATGAACAAAGTCTTTGAGGACCAGATCGGATGCAACATGGAGGAATACGTGGACGACATGCTGATAAAAAGCGTCTGCGCCACTAGCCTTATCGCCGACTTGACAGACCTTCGGCAACCTCCGCCGATGCCAAATGAGGCTAAACCCATGCAAATGTGCCTTTGGGGTGACAGCCGGCAAATTCTTGGGTTTCATGGTGACCCAACGAGGAATCGAGGCAAACCCCGATAAAGTCCGAGCCATCTTGGACATGAGATCTCCTGCCAACAAGAAGGAAGTGCAACCTTGATGGGAAGGGTGGCGGCCTTGAGCCGTTTTCTGTCCAAGTCCTGATAGATGCTTGCCTTTCTTCAAGGCACTACGTAGAGTCAACGGATTCGAATGGACGAAGGACTAAAAGAATTTCTATCCACCCCGCCATTGCTATCCAAGCCGAAGGGTGGAGAAGAACTTTTCTGTACCTTGCGGCTTTTTTTGAAGCTATCAGTTCCGTGCTGGTTTGCATGGACACCGATGGAACGCAAAAGCTGATGTACTACATCAGCAAGGTGCCTCACGATGCGAGACTAGATATTCGAGGATCGAGAAGATTATCTTCGCATTGATTATTTTCGCCCAGCATCTTCAACCTTAATTTCAGGCTCATCCAATCGTGGTAGTCACAGACCAACCGCTTAAGGTAGTTCTTTTTCGTCCCGACACCTCTGGCCGATTGGCGAAGTGGGCACTCAAGCTGGGAGAATTTGACTTATCGTTTCATCCCAGGTCGGCCATGAAGTCTCAAGTCTTCGCGGATTACTTGGTCGAGTGCACTTGGGCTGAGAAGCAGCCGGAAGAGTCCGGGGCAAACCCCTTGGGTCCTGGAACCGAAAGGAGAGATGACTGGATCCTTCATGTGGACAGAGCGTCAAACTCCCAAGGAAGCAGAGGGGCCTTATCCTAGCTAGCCCGGATGGAGTCGTAACCGAGTATGCCTTCCGTTTTCTCTTCCCAACCACAAACAATCAGGCGGAGTATGAAGCCCTACTGTCCGGAATAAGACTGGCCCGGAAACTCAGAGTGAAACGTCTTAGAGTTTTCACTGACTCCCAGCTAGTCATCGGCCAAATCAGAGGGAGTACGAGGCTCGGGATCCTACTATGTCCCGTTACTTAAGTGTGGTGCAGTCGCAAGCCTCTCCCTTAACCAACTTCAGCATCAGCTACATCCCTCGGGAGGAGAACGCCAGAGCTGATGCCCTGTCCCGATTAGCCATCTCAGCCGATGGAGCTTTGGGAAAAGCTTACATTGAGCATCTGAAAGCCCCAAGCATCGAAGCCACAAAAGAAGCCCTGTCGGTCCAACAGGAGCCTTCTTGGATGGACGTTATATCCGGTATCTCACCAACGACACCCTCCCTGAAGACCCGGCTAAGGCTATGTTGCTCAAGCGGCGGCCCCGAAGTTTCTAATGATGGAAAGAAAGCTCTACCGAAGGTCATTCTCATACCCGATCCTCAGATGTGTTGGCCCCGCGGAAGCGGATTATATCCTACAGGAAATCCATGAGAGCATATGTGGAAGTCACCTGGGGGATAGAGCCCTGTCATACAAAGCCCTACGGTAGGGATACTATTGGTTGACAATGAGGGAAGATGCGTCTGAGCTTGTCTGGAAGTGGGACAGTTGTCAATGCCATGCCAACATCCAGCGACAACCAACGTCCCAGCTGACCTCCCTGGCTGCACCTTGGCCCTTCGCCCAGTGGGGTATGGACATCATGGGACCATTCCCTCCAGCCTTCGGTCAGCGCAAATTCCTGCTGATAGCCATCGACCATTTCACTAAGTGGATCCAAGCCGAAGCACTCGCCAAGATCACCAGGGTGAGGTGAGATCCTTCTTCTGGAAATCTATAGTGTGCCGATTCGGGCTGCCGCATACTCTCGTCAGTAACAACGGCCGGCAGTTTGACAACACGGCCTTCCAGGAGTTCTGTACCGAGCTAGGCATCCATCAATGGTTCACCTCCGTAGGACATCCCCAGACCAATGGTGTGGCTGAAGTAACCAATCGCATTATTCTTCAAGGGCTTAGAGCACTTCTAGATGACTACAAAGGACGGTGGGTGGAGGAGCTCCCCAAGGTACTATGGGCCTACCACACAACACTGTGAGCCCCCACCGGAGAGACTCCTTTTCTTTGGATCCGAAGCTGTCATCCCTGTGGAGATAGGTACCCTGAGCCCTTGGATGGAGTGGTACAGCGAGGGGGACAACCCAAATCAGTTGCGGGCCAACCTTGACCTGGTGGAAGAATTATGGGACAAGGCACGACTCCGGATGGCAGCTTACCGACAGCGAATGACCAAGTACTACAACACTCGCATCCATCCCAAGGCATTCTTGCCAGGAGACCTAGTCCTCCGACGAGCTAAAGTCTCAAAGCCGACTGAAGGAGGCAAGCTAGCACCAAAATGGGAAGGACCCTATCGAGTCGTGGAGGTACTTCATCATGGAGCATACAAAATTGAGGGGATGGATGGGAAGCCTCTCCATCGCATTTGGAATGAAGACAACCTACGTCGGTGTTACCAATAACTTATTAATGTTTCTAATTTGAGCATGTCTGCTATTGGAATAACATTTATTTTCACTAACCTATGTCCGCGAGTGATCCTGCTACACACCTCAAGCTCGGCTCCACGTCGGCACTCAAGCCCAGCTCCGCGTCAGCACTCAGGCCCGGCTCCGCATGGCACTCAAGCCCGGCTCCTCGTCGGCACTCAAGCCCGGCTCCGCATCAGCACTCAAGCCCAGCTCCGCATTGACACTCAAGCCCAGCTCCGAGTCGGCACTCAAACCCAGCTCCGAATCGGTATTCCTAGTCCGACTCCGCGTCGGCACTTGAAGCCCGACTCCGTTTCGACACGGTTCATTTCCATGTCAGCGTAGTAGCCCGGTAACGTGTCGACGCGTCTCTTGGCTTCATTTAAGCATTCTAATTGGAATTTATATCGGCCCTCGATTAAACTAGTGGTATTCTGGCCCAATGCCCTTCTTAAACCTACTTCGCGCCAACACATCACTCTTACAGCCTTGTGTTGGCTTCGACTATTCCCTATAGTGGATTCACACCGGCCTACTCGCATTATCCTAGTCGCTAGAAAGCTTGCTAGCTACGGAGCAAAGTAAATAACAGCTTGGATCAAAAGAGTTTTCATTAATGGTAAATCAAACTTACAAAATTGCCGATCAAATCAGACTTGGTACAATTAAAAGCGTGCTCAAGGTTCAGCCGGAGCTGAGTCATCTTCAGGAACATATGGCATCAGCTCTTCAATTCCCTCAAGGCCGTAGAGTCTTCGTATTTTTTCCTTGCAATCATGGAAACCGCCATCATATGCAAAAGCTGTTGTCTCGGCCAGTTCTTTGTCAAAGGTGTCGGACTTCCTGAAGTTCTCTACAGCCTCAGCGGCCTCCTTCTCGGCCTCGGCGGTCCTCTTCTCGGCCTCGGTGGCCCTCTTCTCAGCCTCGGTCAACGCTGCCTTTAGGTTGGCTATCTCAGTATTAGCTTGGCGGGCGATTTCTTAGGCATTTTCGGCCCGCTCCTCGGATATTACTATCTCAATGGAAGCAAAATGCAGCCGTTGTTTCAACAAGTACACTTGTACCTCGGTGGCCTTTTGTTTCTCCTCTGCCACCTGAGTGTTGTCGAGCTCATAGGCTGCCTGGCGCTGAGCCACTTCCAGCGCCTCCTCCGCCTTTTTAGCCCGGGCCGAGTCCCTAATTTGGGCAGCTTTGGCTTCGACTTCAGCCTCTCGCGCCCGGGCAGTCTCTGCCCTGGCCTCCTCCAAGGCTGCCTTGGCCTTCTCTGCTCTGGCCTGGACCTCTCAAATTTCCTCCCGCAACTAGTCGAGGGTGACCTCGGCCTGGGACCAAAGGCCCCTCATGGCGATAATAGAGTTCAATGCATGCTCAGAATAGTTGGTTTAAAAAAAAAAGTTAACAAACAAAACTTACCCAGAGATGTACCACAGACGCCTCTCGGAAGAATGTAGAAGTCCCTTGATGTTGAAGGACCTCTGCAACTCGAGCACGGAGGCCTGGGCCACTGTCCGCTCGGCCCAGCGGCTATAGCGGGATAAGATTGACGGGAAGGAGAGATTGATGTCATCTCCCTCCGCTGATCTGGCGGCGATAGGAGAAGGGTTGGCCTCCGACCTTGCTTCTTCTGGCTCCCTAGCCGGTGAAGATGCTTTGGCTGGCGCCCCTTCGGTGGAAAAGGCGACTTCTGGAGTTGGCCTAGCAACTGAGCCCATCGGTTCCACTTCGGGGGCTGTGGGCAGTGGTGACGATGCCTTAGTCCCCCGCTCTGGGGGAATATCGGTCAGATCGATGGGAGATGAAGGTGGCGCCGGTAGAGGCGAGCGAGGCCGTTCTGGCCCCGGTAGAGCCGAACAAGGCCATTCATCCTTGGCCTCATTTCTTCCCGAAGCCTCTCCAGCCTTGGTTCTGTTGACAACTTCGATGGTGCCCTCTTTTCGGCAGGGGCCCCATCCGCTTTGGCCTTTCTCTTCTTCGCGGTGGCCTATCTTATTGTTTGGAGTGAAGGTGCCATGCCTGCAGATCAAAAGAACTTGTAATTATTACAAAAGGAGAAGGAAAAGAAGTAAAAGAGGGAATGGTTGGCCGCTCACCATTGCTAGGAGCAAGTCCTCCCAACCGAAGGTTCCTCTCGGCTAACAACAAGTTACACCGAGGGATGTCGGCAGTGATCAATTTCCCGAATGCCTCTTTATCTCTTGGGAGTACTGTCGGGTCTCTATTTGGCTCAGTCTCAGGAATTCCCCACTCGGCTCTTACCCCCTCGACCTGGGTGAAGAAAAATCTATCTTTCCACCCTTTGATGGAAGTGGGAAGATATAACATAAGGGTTCTGGTCGGCCTAGGGGCGAAGGACCACCAACCCGATTGTTTCCTAAGGGTGTAGAAGCAGCGAAGAGAGATCCTAGCGTCGATCCCCTGAATGTGGCATAACACTAAAAAACTGACAAGGGTCCGAATGGAGTTTGGAACTAACTGCGCCAGAGTCAAAGAGTACCGATCTAATACATTAAGTATAAAGGGATGGATGGGAAGACGAAGGCCGGCCATAAAGTATGATTCATATAGGGCGACTCGACTAGGGTAGGAGGAAACTACCCTGTCCTCGGGAAGGGGTCGGTAAAGATGGAGGTCGATAGGGATTTGGTATTGAGCCCTGAGATCGACAATCTCTTGGGCGGTCATGACAGAGGCAATCCTCTCGGGAGACTACCTCACAAGGGAGGAAGGGCCGGCCACAGCCGGACGACACCGGACGGGGGACCGTCCGGCGACCGGGCGATTCTCGACGGGAACTCGCCCAGCAGCTCCCCACTGTTACGCTGGGACATCCTTCGCGGAGGAGGACCAGCTAAGCGGGGGAGAGGGAGAAGGTTGAGGACTGGGGGAGTAACCCCCGAAATCAGAAATCGAGCACGATGGGGAGGAAGCCATGGAAACAGAACTGACCTGAAGGATATGAAGCCGACGGAATCGGGGACGAAGAACTTGGGAGGTGGGAGATGAACAGGCTCAGGCGGGACCGAAACGGGGAAGAAGGCGACGAAGGTGAAGGCGGCTCTGACGATCCCCTTTTTATAGCCCCGTCTTTTTAAAATCATCCCGCCTAACTTGCTTCGGACGCATGTCTGCTTGCCATTGGGGATGGCTACGGCAACCGCCCAGGGCGGGAAGCACAAAGGTCACTGCCAATGAAGGGACGGCGGTGACCTCACCGTAATGATGCGCCTGCCTAGCACCTAGAAAATCCTCCTCGATCCCAACAACCGAGACGAGCAAGATGATGGCGCTGCAACGTCCGATGCATCATTAAAGAGGACGGCCCTCGATGCATGGCGCATGGAGATTAGCCACCAAGTGATAAAACGCCCCCTTTTGATGGTAAGAGCACGCTCGCCCATCTCGAGGGTGGGGGGCATATGATGTGGCTAATCACATAGTCAGGCAGCATGATAACTGATGTGGCTAATCACCATCAGGCGGTACGAAAACATCCCGCACGATTTTTAAACAAAAATCTCTGCTAGCTTAGATCTCAGCCCCGGATTCGGCTCGGCCTCGGCTTCGGTCTCGCCTTGGCCTGGATTCGGCTCGGCCTTGGCTTCGGTCTCATCTCGGCCTCGGATTTGGCTCGGCCTCAGCTTGATCTCGCCTCGGCCTCGGATTCGGCTCGGCCTCGGCTCCGGTCTCGCCTCGGCCTCAGATTCGACTTGGCCTCTTAAAGCACAAACCACCGCACGGCCAGCCCGCCTGTTACGGCCGAAATCATGGGCAGTTACCAACACTCCATACGGTCGCCGATATTCCCGGCACCTGTTCAGCAATGGCGCACCTGCCTACCGTTCACAAGGCTTATCCTAACAAAAGGGGACTTAACGGCTCTAACGAAAGTATAAAAAAGGACCCTAGCTTACAAGGCGAGGGGACGAAATCTCTACTCTCTCTCAAGCACTATTCTGATATAAAACTCCTGTGCTACGAGTCGCTAATTTGAGCGTCGAAGGGTCCCCATCGGAACCACCGGTTCGAAACTTTTTGTTGGCTTTCGAAAGAAGAAGAAGGCAACCTCTCCATGTTTCTGAAGGCTCGTGAAGATCTCAATTCACCAAACGCTCATCCCAAGTGATTGGCTGCAACACCTTTTTTTCTTCTTCTTCATTTCTTTCGTCCAAAAAAAAAAAATCTGGACAGAAAAGAAAACTAAAAGTAAAAACAGAAGAAAAAAGTGGTGCACCTTATCAAAAATTTTTTTTAAAATTAAAAAGATTTCGGAAAGAAAATTTAAGAATATTTTTTATTTTTTCATTCTGATTCATTCAAAAAAACTTAATATATTTTTTAATTATTTATAATAAAATATTATTATTATTGTAAATTTTCCCTTTTCTTTCCTTTTCACTTTTTTTCTCTCTATCCAAAAAGGGCAAGGGTGGTGGGAGCGGGGGAAGTGTACGAAGGGAAGCCCGGACGGGCAGTCTTTGTCACGATCTAACCATGAACCTTGGCCTCCGCTCCCCCCGCCGCCCCCGTTGCCTCTCCCTCATAAACCCTAACTCTGTTCCTCCCGCCCTCTTCGTTCTTGGTTAATTCACAGTTAAGTTCAAATCCGTTGTATCCTCAATTCTTTTCCTCCTTCTTTTCTAATCAAAATCGCACATTGTTTACTTATAATTTGTTTATTCATTGGTCTATGATGCAGGGAAATGGGGAGTGGATGTTCACTTGGGTCCTTTTCTCCGAATGGTTTTGCAGCACTGTTTGAGTTATATTTGAATCGTCTCCTAATTGTTGGATAGGTGAGTTCGGGGGCTGGTGCAATGCTCAGTGCTGTCCACGGATTCAATACGGGTATGCATCTATAAGTTTCTTGTTTCTTTTAATTAATTCAGATCTCCTCGAGGCTATTTTTATGTGGGTTCTGTCACAGGTATTCCATTTCCCCAAATGCACGTGAAAGGACCCAAATGGCTGCATTTCTTTATCGGGGTAATAATCTACTGACATGTTAGATATTTTCTCTTGTTTGTCACTTGAAAATATGGAGTATGCTATGTTATTATCTATATTTTCCATTAAGATATGGAAATATATAAAGATTCTAGCGAGGCCCTCTGCACATCCTTTTTAAGATCATTTAGTTCTGAAGTTTGAATGCACTGCAACTGAACTCTTAAGTTGTACTTTTCTGAAGCTTCTCAATGTTGCTTGTACTTTAGTCTTTCATTGCTCTTGTTAAATGCATTAAGTTATAGTTGCAAGCAAGGTTAGTTATCTCAGTATTGGACCTGGTATCAGTATGTTTGGTATGCAAGTCAGTTTAACGAAGTTTCAAACTTGATACACATCCCATGCCAAGTCTGAGTTTAGTATGTGGCATAGTACTCTGTCCGGTATAGAGCAGTATGCATTGGTACAATATATAATTGTTGCAAGTATGGGGAAGAGAAAAGAACAGTCTCTTGTATTTTCATTTCTTTTTTATGTATAAAACCCTTGTTTGTTTGTTTGTTTTTTTGATATCTTAGTAAGAGAAAATTGGCTTTCTCTAAATCGATATTTGAACCGATTAATGCAAAACTAACAGCAATGGTGGATCAACCACAAGGGATAGATGTTCCTATTTTAATGAACTTTGCATTAAATGGCTCCATTTAGCAATGCCCATGGCCTTCTCTGAAGAAAGTATGCTGCTATCTTGAATTCTACGTTCCATTCTTTTTATTTTTTGTTCGTTCTGTGATATCTACCCCCTTGTCCTCTCCGCATACATGCTCCAACACTTTTCTTTGGGTTTAATTGTTACTGTAGCTCCAACATGTTCCAAACTTTTGGATTCTTCTCTGCGCAGTCTTTGGCCTGTGTGTCTAGACGAGTGTAGTTAGGACATCCCTTGATTTGTCCTGTGTTGTTAATGCTCATCTCATGGTTTGGTGCTTAGTCTCACTGTTGCTTAGCAGGCACAGCCTAATCATCTTGGCTTACTGATAGCTAACTGTAACTCTCTATTGTTAGAGTTGGTCTATGCAGTCATTCATGCCCATTGTTAACCTTTCTAGTTTTCTATCTAGGTTGCCTATTAAGAGATACTAGTGGGGGTAAGCGGAGACCTAGTTTTTGTTGCAATCTGCCTTGAACCATTATATTGGAATATTTAATCACTTCAATTGCTCAAACCATTATAGATAAATTAATGTCTAAACATCAAACTGGTTGAGAACAAGGAGAGAGTATGAGCACAACCTTTAAAGCCCAAAAAACCCAATCCACAAGTGCTTGCCCAAATCCACTGCAGTTTTTGCTGAATTCCTGGCGTTACTCTATTGGAGATCTTTCCATTAATGGACTTCTACGGAGCAGTGTATCTATAACCAAATCTAGTATGCTCATCCTCTTCATTTTCTTCTCTTTTGGTTTGAGATAAGGATGACAAACAATCTGAACAACTCAAGCTCGGCCAAAAGAACCAAGCTTGAACCATTAATCTAGGCTCGAAATTAATTTCAAGCCAAGTCAAAAATAGACCTGCCTCAATCAAGCTTGGTTCAATTTGGCTCGAAAACATGTGATACATACATACGTACATGCAGATTAGTTCTGAATTCAGCTGAAATCGGGCTCGAAATAGTCGTAAAAAAATCAAGTTTAATCTCAACTTTCAAGTTTGAAATGAATTTGAAACCAATCTTTGTTTGAGCCAAGCTTGATCAAGCTTGCTTGATCACGCCACTAGTTTAAGGTGACAAAAATAAAAGACAGGCTAGTGTTAAGTTTGATACAACTTAGACTCAAACCCATTAGGGGTTTGGATCCAAATTTTGATCCTAAACATGCTCATCCATCAACTAACTTAGGTTGGAGAAAATCTAGGGCCTATCATGATCTAGCTTTCTTGGAGATTTGTGGTCATTGACTTCTTTGGTTGGAGTGATTCTTGGCCACTGATTGGATTTTGGTTGTAATTGGCGTATAATCTAAGGAATTGGAGGAAAGCAGGAGGGTTTGTTGATTTGAGAATTGAGAAACATAGACATAATTTTTAAGTCACATTTAAGGTCCAAAAGAGAATTTGATCAATAGAATTGCCAATAACCCATTACCCAGCCACCAACAAAGGTGGTTTTCATAGTTCCATCTGGGTCTACAAAATCAAGATAAATTTAGTAGGTTGTTGAAGTGCCAAAAAGGTCTTCAGTGCCAGTGCTTACACAAGTGAATCAGGGAATGGGGGCAATGGTCCTGATACGACTTTCATCTTGCAAAAATAATTGCTGCTTTTCAATTTATTGGTGAGCTAGCATCTAAGGAGCTGTGTGCAATATCTTCTTGGTCTTTCTTGCCAACTAGACATCTTCTAACACCTTTGCCACTCTATCAGCTGACTTGTGCAGGCAGTTTATGTGTTTCAGCTCAAGTTACCTTGCCATAAAAGAGGAAGGGACATAAAAATATGCTCATTGCTTCATAAGAAAACATATCATGATACCTGGTTCTTAATCATAAACAGACATAGTTGCTTGTTTTCTTAGTTTGAACACTTATCTATTTGCCTACATATGTTTCTGTTTGTGTTGCTAGTTTCTCTTTGGAAGCCAGGTGCCTTCTCATATTAATGTTGATTGAAACTAATTTATGGTTCAGCATTTATTAGGTTATCTTTTGGGTAAATGCAGTGCTGTGCATCACACGACTGGTTATGAGTAAATACCACTTTTTTCAGGGAGGGATGTCTGGTCCTGCCATTCGACCTAGAGCATATGATCACATAAAGAAACCGAGAGTTTCTTCATTTGTAGGATTGTGATTCCCATCTTTGTTTAGTAGAGGTTTTCCAATTTTTATGATTGATAATCAACAGTATTTTGTCTAGCTAGTTTGTCTGCTTGAATTAGAAACAGGAGTTGTTAATACTAAGGAACTCAAATATTGAACTTCTTTCATCAGCAATATTAAGTTTAATATTTGGATGTATTTCCTTTTAGATGTGTCTAGCTTGTTTCAGTGGTCTATTAATGCAAATGAGATTTCTTAGTTATATTGAAACTTATACATTCTTGTGTGGTTGTGCTTATAAGTTTGTTATATTTCACCTTTAAATTTTTAATGAACTAGGAGTCGTTGGGTATGGGATGATCTATTGAGGTTCATTGATTATTTAAGTGGAGGTGAGGGATCACCGCATTTGTTTGCACCTCGATGATCCTATATGGCAGTGACCTAGAATCGCCCCACGTCTAGAATCATCATCCAACTTGGTGATCCTATACCAGTTCATGAGATCAAATATCCAAGATCACCTTTAGGCAGTGATCTTGACTTAAGATTTAGGGACTAAAATGCCTCTCATCCATATAAAAAAAGCTTGATATTATTTTCATGTTAATATAATATAATTTACTCCTATAAGATTATATTATAAAAAGAGCTAGACTTGGCTACACTCGCGTATATCTAAGCCTAAATCCGATCATCCTTTCCACCTTAAATCCACATGGATCATGAATCCCGAGGGTAGAAAAGGTGGGGTGGCTTTAAGATCCATGTGGATCCAAGGATGGAAAGGGTGAATGGATCTAAGGATTGGCTACTCGCGAGTATAGCTACGTCAAGCTCTTATAATAATATAATATAAATATAATGTTATAATAATTATAAATTTATATTACTATAATGTAATATTATAATGGTATATCGTAATATAATATATAAAAACAATATTATGATTTAGTTTAAATATATAATAAATAATGCGAAATAATGATAAATTATCATGGTACTTACAAAATATGTTATGAATAGTTTTGATATTACATGGTTAGTAATTTTAGATTTTCATTGCATACCAAACAGTTTAATCGTTGATATTTAGGGATCTTGAATCATTGTGGCATAACATACTAAACAAGATGATTAGATATCACGAGAATAAGATCATTAAGGGATAGGAATCACCGGTGATCTAAAATCACCATGGTGATCCCATTTTAGTTACCAAATGCCCCCTTAGTGTTTTGACATAATGATGTACATTATACAGTAAAGATTCTTGTACATTTTCTCTCATTGGAAAATGACTAGTTGTAATGCATGTGCAATGTACCTGTCTGCTGATGATGTTAGCCAAAGCATAGTTGCCCTAAAATCTCAATTTTAATAAAATCACATGAATAAATATTTATATTTTAGAAATATGGATATTATATTTTTTTTAAATCTCAAAAGAGAATAACATCAGGCACTTGATTGCTGGTGATTTGTTCAAATCTATAATCTAAATGAAAATTTAAAATCTATTAATCACAATTTCTTCCTTCTTGACCTATGCAAACATTGTACCCAACATGGTTTTGAGTAAATTCAATGTGTTGGATGAGAACTTTTTTAGCTCCTAGTTTTAGTCTAGAATAACATAAACCTGAACAAGGTGATGGATGTTAACTATTTCAATGAAGCAATCTCATTGTTGAAAAACATCATGGGTCTTTGAAGGTGGGATGGTGAGGGGCAAGAAAAAAATTACGAAGATGAAGTTTTTGAATGACACAATATGACCATTTATACAAATGAAAAATATTAGGGCCTATAGTATAGATATCGGGTTTAGTTTCTATGACTTAGATCGATTCCAACATCCTATTTTGACAATATTTGTTGCCTGTCTTAATCCTCAAGACCCCAAGCACCAATCGACATTAATTGAACAAAAACCACCAATTGGGTCCCATTGTGGGATAAATGTAACCTTATGGGTCAACCATTGGACCTGATTGGCCAGCATTCAATTATCAATTGGGCCTAAACTTCATAAATTGGACCAAATTTTACGTCCAAGCTCAATTAGAAAGTCCAATTACCCCAAATTAGGTCAATTTCAAGACTTGGGCTCAGTCAATGAGCCTAATTGACATCAATTGGGTCGATTCCTTTGAATCGGAGCAGGTTAAGTGTCCAAGCTCAATCACTTAGCCCAATTGGGTTTCAATTTTAATAAACTAGACCAAACCCAAATTATAGCTCGGCCACATGACTCAATTCCCAATCCTCCATTAATTGGGTTTAATTAAACACATGATTGGAGGCTTTTTTCCTCTCATGACCAGCTATGGTACCACCTAAAATTGAGTGGTATGGGTTGATACGACATGAAATTGGGTGAAATTGGTCTGTTCCACCCAAAACAACTCGCTTCGGCCCAGTGTTGTACCATGTTGATACCTTATCGATGTTGTATGATATGCTCGATACTAGGTGGTAAGGGTTGATACGGCAAACCCTGCACATAAGGTTATTACCGTATATGATTTTTCCACTATTATACCTTAGAAATACTTAGACTATTTCAAGCCCATGGGTATTGTTCTAGTCGAAGGGGTATTTTTGGGTTTGTGAAAGTTTTTGCATAGAACAATATAGAGGCTTTGTATATTATTAAGTATTTGACTGGTGACTACCAGTTAAAACATTTACCTTTTTACTGTTGTGCAGTCTTATGTTATTATGGTCTAATGATTTCTTCTTTTGTGGCATAGCTTCCTCCGCTACTCTTGTTTTCTGGAGCTAGTGCTGCATTTGTAGGTAAGATCCTGCCTATCATTAGAAGATTGCCTTCAGCTGCAAATAATTTTAATATATGTTTGAAATTTAACAATTGTTCTGATTGATGTTTATATGTTCATTGTAGAAACATCTGAAAGAAAATTATCGAATCCAATTTTGCAGCATTATCTTGAAATAATTGCAAGGAACACAATTTTTTGGATTAGAAAAGAAAGAAAAGTCCACTGAATTTAGAATTCTGAAATTTATTAGCAACTATGAATTTGCACTCTTCTTTTTTGCTTACATTACTTGCTTGTTGTAGTTGGCGGTTTGGTATCAAATGTGATGCATGCAATTGGTTTATGAGTGGAATTTCATTGTCCACGTAATTGAGAAGAAGTTGGACATTCTTTCTAAATTAAATAAAAAAATTCCAGGAACACTTATTACAATCATAGGACTCTTTGATAACATTGAAATAGCAACCATCAGCAAGCTGAATGGTGCATTTATGTCAAGCATGAGAAGATTTTGACATCTCTATATAACAAGCTAAAAAGCTTGATATTTTAATTATTGGTATGCAAGCGCCTAGGTGGTCCTAGACACTGACATCCTTAATGGCATATGCAAAACACCTGGTGGTGAGGCAGGTGCCAAGTGTAAAAGTCCATAAAATTTATAAAATAGTTTTGTTATCATATATAGGTTAGGTGAATTAAGGCTTATTCTGATGGGAACGCCCTCCCTATTTAGCAGTTGAAGGTTCTAGGTTCTCTTCTTAAATATAGTGCATTCACAAAATTGTAGTGCAAGTGGATCTCCCTCCTCTCTAAAATGTAAGAAAACATATTATATTGTAGTTCATAAAAAATACATCAAAGAACTTCATGTTGATAGATGCTAAGGTCATTCACTAATCAAGTGCTGCTGTCAAAGTTTGTTATATTGATCCATACTAAATTGATTGTCATATGTACTGATAAGGTACCAGTATGCAACTGAGTTTCATTCTGTATGAATTGAACTGGTCTGAACTAAGTAGAATCACCCCATATAACCTGATTTTGAGTAGTATTATGGCTAGGAGTGAGAAAAAATATTGATGCCCTATCTCGATATGAGATGTGTTTCGTATTGTATTGATCATAATGTATGTACCAAACTAATAAATAGTTCTTGATACTGGTTTGTGAACCTTAGATGTAGTAATGAAATCCTTGATTTGATATCTTGAGCTTTATTTACACTATAATTTTACCATCGAGAGACTGAAAGTGTCTAAAAATAAGTGCATTTAAAGATCATTTCAATCGCAAAGCTAATGCATCTAATAGAATAAGGAACCAGGCACCTGCCTAAGAAAAGGGCCAGTCCTTAGGAGGTCTGTTGTGCCCTCTTAGATGCTTGGTAGCTCTCCCACCTGAAGGTTCAGAAAGTGCCAGGCCATCTAGGTGCTTGAGTGGCCACCTTGGTCAAAAAAACATTTCCTATTACATCTGGATTGTGAAAAATGTCATCTGAAAAACAGACTGCTTCACTGTTCATTCTTACATTTTACATTCTATGTTGTCACCAAAGATTAGCTTTTCAAACTTCATCAACATATGTTAAATTGTTTTATCTTGTATCCTCCTTGAAAGCTGTTCTAGCAGCTTTTTGGTCACTTGCCAGCACTGATTCCTCGCAAACAATACAAGTAAACATTGCTCATAATTAACTCTATGTTAAGATGGATGCATAGTAAAACTAGAAAAAATTGTTGAAGAAATGACTATCATATGTGGCATAGAAGTTGCATCAATTGTGATAGTAAATAGACAAAAAATTAACATGGTCCGATATGTGCAGAATGAATGGAAAGCTTTAAGGAGAGCTGTTCAGTTCTGGCTCAAATGGCTCAAAAAGTTAAGATCTATGGAGATTGTAAAAATGGATGTGGTTAAGCTTGCAATTATGCTAGAGGTAGCCCATACAAGGAAATGATTGGTGACCACACATTCATAAAGTTGAAAAGGGCTTGATGGTTATTGTGATGGTCAACATGTTGACTTTTAATGTTCATTTTTCACATTTGGTTTGATCATTTGTTTCTTTCATCGTCCCAACCCTTCAGCAAATAGCAGCCCCTTCTCAATTAGATTTCTTTTTCATGAATTCCTAAAATAACATGCAATCCTATTTTAAGAAGGTTTAGAACATTATTGCTTTTGATTTCCCTAGTGATGCTTTGGAAGCTTGTGGGGTTCCCATAGAAACAGTGTAGATGCATTGTCATCCATAAGTTCAGTGATTTGGATGACCAACATTGGTTGGGGCTGGTATACTCAGATGTTGCTTCCATTTTGAGTAGATTAAGAATCTCTGTTGGGTGAAGCATTTCCTTTGCCCATACCCTTAAAAGATGCTTATGGTTCTGTTGATTCACTTGTGAGGAGGATGTGAGATATTAGAATTAGTTGTAGACAATTTCACCGCCTTTTGGTCCTTTATGGTTGTCTATCGGACCTTCAAAAAATGTGCCTTTCATAAAACTTGAATAGAAGAAAGAGAAGCTGCCAATAAGCCAGGTTTAAAATCTTAGGTATATCAGCTATTTAAGTTGTTGGCAAATATATAGATTAACTGAGATTCTTGGCCGAGTGGAAGGCTGAAGAATTTTGAACTGGTTGGCCAGAATATTGAAATATTGATGAGACAGAAGACAAGACAGTCTATAATCATTTTATATAGTGATCATAGAGACTAATAATAAGATATTATGAACTAATTCCATAAGCATAGCTGATATATTGATATTGTATCAACCAATATCTTGGGTGTAAAGAGCGAGGTGATAAGAGCTGATATTTTATCCATACCATTATCATTAAGTGGCCAATATCCAGACAAACTGATAGGCAAATCATGTTGGTGATGCTGGGAGACCAATGTGAATATTCTTCCATGTGAGTTCTACTAATTTCTCTTGGTAGTACGGATGTGACAAACCATGGCATTTAATTGGTTCTGAACTTTGTATACAATTAAAAAATTTAAGGCAAAAGGCATGCACACACTCACACATTAAAAAAAAAAAGGGGGGGGGAGGAAGAAAAAGAAGAACAAGCAGCAGCAGCATATTATTGATGCCTATCAAACACTTGATTCTTGGCCCCATGTTGATCGCATCACTAGATTGAGTAGCATCTTTTGACTTCTCAAGTCGAAGCAACATGAAATTTGAGCAAATGTACATGCTTTTCCTCGTATTCCTTTTATGTTGTCGTGACCTTTAGATTTTTTTTTCCACAGCTTATGCGGTTCCTAAGTTGTCTCAGCTCACTGTGACATCCTATTATGCTGCTTCAAGTGCATCACACCATGCAATATCACAGATCACCAGATATGTTGAAGGTGCCAATTCATCTTGCCATCTTCATGATAAGCCCAGAGAATAAGGATACAAAGCCTCTCCTTATGACATGTTAATCAACAGGTCATGCCCTTCAATCTTTTACAGGAAATCAAATTCCCTTATGGATTTACAAGCAATTATTAGATGAATATGTATTTTGTATGCTTTCTTTGGTATAAATTTGTTCATATTCTTTATTGCCTACCAAGTGTATGAATTTGCGATTCTCAAAATGCTGTTGTTCGAATTCTCATTCAGACTAGTTTCTGAGAGCAGCAGAAGTGGCGTAAATTCCTAGTTACTCATTGTTTATTTGAACATTGGCAAGCATATTGATCTCTTTTTCAGGGTCTAGGCTTGTGAGCCTGGGTCTGAGCTGTATGTCATGTGGGCTATTCCTTCTGCAGCTTTTACAAGGAACGCTAATCAATTTGTATTTCTTTCCGTGTGGGCAACTGCATTGGGTTAGATTGAAAAGTTTATGATGTATGCAGAAGGATGAATTAAAATTCAGAAAATAGGGAATAAAAAAAGCCTGACTGGAACATCTAGTTCTGATTTTGGGATGACTACATATTTACTTGAAATACCAGCTTTGGTGATCAATTCAAGGTTCCCATGTTCAAGGGTATCAGCTTACCAAGCTTGTAAAATTCTTGGTAGTTGAATCAAGTGATCTAAAATTGATTGTATTTTGTCTTGATCAGGTTTCAGGTGTATTGGGGTTCAATAATTTCTCAGTTTATCAGTGGTCGAAATCTTCAAATAAATGGAGAGCATACTAATCTACTCCAGGGTCTACTCCAGGCCTTGCATCTGATTCAGGTGGCCATCGGGCTGAGCAAGAGAAGAGTCTGACAATTCAAAGCACTCTTAATGAGGTAAGCTTCTACCAGAGTCTGGAGTTGATAAACAAAAGATGATTGTGGTCTAAGCAAGAAATGCGGTCCAAGACTAATCAAGCCAAGTTAACCTTAATTACAAGCCTCCGGGGACGCATGGCTGGATCTGGGTTTGTTCCTTGTGACTTTTATCTAATCCATGCTATAAAGACCGTACATGTTAAAAGGGAAACTCATTGAGGATAAAATAATTCGATGTGGTGTTAAGTTTGAAGCTGGATCGTCAATGAATGCCGACAACCTCGTTGCAGATACGATGCTAGAGGCTCTTTAAACCTGTAAAGTCCTACACAATTAATAGTTGACAACTGTAGCAGCGGACTGTCAGGTCAGACATCGGAATATTACCGTACTGAGCTAAATTGAATTGATCCTAGATATATGCACCGATATGATGCTGGCTCACTTTTTTTCTCTCTCTTTTTTTTTTAATTTTTTTTAGTTTTAAAATTATTTTTAGATTCATAAATCTTTAAACTATAATTTTTTAAAGATGCTTTTATTTTATTTTATTTCATATAGATCCACATATGTTATATGGTTACTTTGTAGTTATAATTATAATAATTAAATATAAATTCGTAACTTGTTTTATAAATATATTATCATTTTATATTCTCGTTTTATCATCTAACATGAATAAAAATAATTAAGAAAGATATAATTATTTATAATTTGAGTGTTGATTTAGTCTTAATTAAAGTAGAGGAAATAAAGTAGATTTATGTAGCTGATTTTATGTAGTTGATAAAAAGGCTTTGATAAGTTAATTTGAGTTAAGTTTCACCTTCTATATCTTTCTTTTTTATTTTTATTTTTTATATTTTTGCCACCTTTCCCTTTTAACTTCAGTGGTTTTGCTTCATTTTATAGATTTTAGCATGTATCACATTGCACTCAAAGGTTTTTTTTTTTTTTTTAAGCTCGTAGGCTTATGATTATATCTCTCTTTATCTTAATTTATCTAGTTATTGCTAATATCTCTTTTTCATTTAAGAGTCTTGGAATTCTTTTATAATATTTTAATTTTTTCCAGGAGCAATGATTGCATAAACAAATTGAAGGTTTCTTTAAAGATTGATTTAAAGATTGATTGGACATTCTAATTTGTTGAAGATTGGACTTTTTTTTTGAGTATAGATGAGTGATCACATCATTCTAGGATGAGTCAAGCCCGAGATATCGGAATACAAAAGTTGAGACAAAACAAGAGGACAAGCATCGCCCTGCTTCCAAATCCAGAACTCAGAATGGTTCGCAACTCTAGCAGCAATCCAGTCGGTCGTAGAGTTGGCTTTCCTATAAATATACTGGATCAGGGCGCTCTAAGTATCCTGGAGGATGGACCGGATGTCGATGATCAAAGAGTTGGACGACAAACATCTACTAGGATCCTAACAGAGCCAGCGGATGATAATGATAGAGTCCCCCTCAATGATAAGACAACGAGCACCCAGGACACAGGTGGCCCAGGAAATCCCTGCCCAAGCCGTCGACAGCTCTGCCAAAGGCACAGATGAGTCAAGATGGTCAAACCCTCCAACAGCCAGTAGCTTACCACTCAGACCATGTATCACAAAAGCTGATCCAGCAGATATATCCCGAACACTTCCATCAAAATTGATTTTGACAAACCCTAGAGGTGGGGGCTTCCAAGAAATGTAGGCCGTACGGCGGCGCGCTGCGAGAGCAGCATGGGAGCTTCAGAGGCCAGGGTTGTCAGGCTCAATAATAGTTTGATGGAAAGTAAACTCCGTAGCTAAGAAGGAAGCGGTCCTGACAGTCCTGAGGGAAGGAATCGTCGCATCAGTGAACACCAGCAGGTTGCGAGATAACCAAATCTGATTAGCAATGTAAGGCCTCAAAGTAACCAACTGATAGAATCCCCGCTCCATGTCTCTCCTAATCAGCCCCAAAAAAGAGGTATAGGGAGAAGAAGTGGTATTATCCCATGGCCAGACACCATAGATCTGCCATATCTGCTTGGCTCTGAAACAAGTGAAGATAGCATGATCAACCGATTCCTCCTCCATGCTACATAATGGACAAGTTGGAAGGATGCCCACTCCACGCCTCGAAAGCAGGGAACAGGTGGGCAAGCAGTTCCAAACTAGCTTCCAAAAAAAGGATGAACCCTGGGGTGAGTAGGATGCTGCCAAACCCAAGCTACATCAGGAGACAGCTGAGACTGTGGCCTGTAAATCCTCAGGAGGTCCCTAGACGGAGCCCGGGATAGACAAGATCTCTTCAAATCCTGACATCAAATGTATGACCCGGGATCAGATGAGTGGATAAAATGCGACAGTAGAGGTCATGCCCGAACAAAGTGGATAGCAGAGGGGTTAGCCAAGCCGAGCGGTCCTAGGCGATTAAATCAGAAACTCTCATACCACTGGGGATGGTAGAGCTGACAAAGGTTGGCCAACGAGACAGAGGAAGATCAGCAAACCAAGCATCCCGAACAACATCCACAGAGGTGCCATCGCCAATCATCCAGGAGATGCTATACAGAATATCAGGGGCATGCCGGCAAACCTCTTTTCAGAAGAAAGAATGCCCTCGAGAAGGCTGAGGGCCATCAGGAGAACTCCAATTACCATACTTAGCTTTCATGAAGGAGCTCCACAAGCATTGTGGTTCAAGCAGAAACCGCGAGGCATGCCTAGCAAACAAAGCCTCCCTACGGACAGTTAGGGATTGGATCCTCAAACCCTCCTCAGAGATCGAAAGACAGACCACGTCCCAGGCCACAAGATGAATGCCATGTCTATCCTGCATGGAGCCCCAGAGAAAATCCCTAAAATATCTCTCAATCCGTCTTAGACAGGTCACTGGAATAGCTGCATTAGATAACAGATAGAGAGGAAGGGACAAAAGCACAGATCGAATAAGAGTGATCCTCTCCATCATCGAAAGATAAGTTACCTGCCAACCATCCAGATGATCTCAAATACGCCTCTCAAGATCACTGTAATCAAAGCACCGAGGCCGTCTACCCATATAGGAATACCCAGATAGGATAGCCGGTCTACCATAATCGGGATTCCCATAATTTGCATAATAGCCCCTTTTAAAGTAGGCGACGTCGAAGGTCTAAAGCAAATCAAGGACTTACTCAGATTAACCTTCTGACCGGAAGCCAAACAATAAGACTGAAGAATAGAGGCAAAAATGGTAGCATTGCTTATGGAAGCCATACCCAGAAGCATACAATCATCAGCAAACAAAAAGTGAGAAAGCGAGGGCCCCAGGGACCCAGCACTGTAGGGGGTCAAACAAGAGCTCTGCTGTGCCTGAAAAAGAGCCCGAGATATCGCATCAGCAGAGAGGATAAACAAAAATGGTGATAGAGGACACCCATATCTCAGATCGACCTCGAAGTGAAAATAGTCAGTCTGGCCCCATTAATAAGGATCGAAAAGGATGGGCGATAAATACAGGCTAAAATCTAGCCAATAAAGAGCTCCACAAATCCGAACTCAAGGAGAGTGCGACGAAGAAAAGCCCAGCTCAATCTATCATAGGCTCTCTCCATGTCAAGCTTAATGGCCATAAGATAGTGACGCCCAGAGGCATGTTGAAGATCATGCTTAAACTCCTGAGCTAGAAGGGCATTATCAGTGATACTCCGGCCTCTGAGGAACGCCCCTTGCTACGGAGAAATAATACGGGGGATCACCATACGCATACGGGAGACTAAGAGGCATGTACAAACCTTATATAAGGTAGTGCAGAGACTGATAAGCCGATAGTGCTGGGGGGTAGAGGCGTCCGGATGCTTAGGAACAGAGTAACAAAAGTCTGGTTCCACTCATAAGGAATGGCTTTCTTTTGAAACACCATCTGGATGGCCTGAGAAACATCATGTCCTAGAATACCCTAGTAATGACGGAAGAAGAAGGGTGGGAATCCGTCAGGCCCTGAGGCCTTGTCCGCACTAAGATCCCATAAAGCCACCCGAATGTCATCCTCAGTAATGGGGGGCCTTGTCCGCACTAAGATCCCATAAAGCCACCCGAATGTCGTCCTCAATAATGGGCCTGATAAGAAGATCATTTTCCGCATCCGAGACCCTATAAAGGGACAGAACAGGGAACACAGGGAGGCCATCACTAGTAATCTCCGTCCATCTGGATCGGAAGAAATGAAAAAGTCGGTCCCTGATCATCTGCTCGTTCTCCTGGATCTGCCCCTCATCATCGGCTATATGCCTGATACGGTTCGCCGCCCGGCATTTGAGAGTGGCCTGATGGAAGAATCTGGTATTAGAATACCCTTCTTTTATCCACTGGATATGGGACCGTTGCTTCCAAAAAATCTCTTGCTGCAGGAGAAGGGAGTGGTGAATCAACAGGGTAGATCGAAGGGACGCCAGATCAGAGTCCTGAAAACCACCCTCCATATCCTCTTTGGCCTGAAGCGAAGCAATAGTAGCTTCAACTTGCTCAACTTGTCTCAGGATGTCTCCCACCTCCCTACGATTCCAACAGGAAAGCCTACATCTAGCAAGAGCTAGCCGCCTCAAAAGTCTGTAAATAGCACTCCCTCTGACAGACAACTGCCAAACCTCAGAAATAATAGCTCTAGAAGAAGAATAGGAGTCCAAAACTTCTCAAATCTAAACTGCCGACTCCGCAGAGAGCCCGCATCCATAGCAATAAGAAGAGGGCAATGGTCCAAGGCAATTCGAGGCAAGTGAGAGACAGTAGCTGAAGGAAACAATTGAAGCCAATTAGGAGTGGCCAGGGCCCTATCCAGCCTTTCCCAAACTCTAATCCTTTCTAATTGTTGCACCAGGTAAATTGACAACCCTGGAACCCCAAATCCAAGAGGTCGGCATTAGATATGAAAGAACTGAACTCATCATTGGCCGCTGACCCAACAAACGGTCAACCACCTTTCTTCTCATGAGCCCCCATAATGCAATTAAAGTCCCCAGCTAAGAGGGAAGGAAATCCTTGAGCAAGCATCGAGAGAGCCTCAGCCCAACCCATAACAACCGACGATCCCAAAAATTAGTGCTGGTATAGATACCCAAAAGGAACCAGGGGACAGAGGTTCCGTCAGAAATAACAGCAGCAACTTGCTGGCCACAGAAATGAAGGGCATCCTCTAATACTGGCATTCCGTCAGAGCAACAAAATACCACCAGAAAGACCGACAGACTCAACAACATAAGACTGCCATGCTATGGAAATCAGTCTCCAAAAACTGGCCAAACTAAGCCCAAATAGATGGATCTCAAGAAGGACACAAATATCAAAATTATCCAGCTACACAAGTCTACGAAAAGAGGAGCGAAACGAAGGTTTCAAAGCTCCTCACACATTCCAAATAAGAATCTTCATTCTGACACTTGGGGGGAACAGCCCCAGCCCTATCTTCAGCCACCACCGTGTCAGGGTGTAACCTCTCTGGAGGGGAGCCCACCACTGACACCATGCTGCCACACTCCTCAGACCGGGACGAAACCGAATCCAGCATAGAGTCATGTTTCAGCAAGGCCTGCTTCAACAACATGACAGCAGACTCGTAGGTCTGAACCACCATCAACTCCTAATTCAGTGACCCTGGAATCGACTCCAAGTTAGCACCCCCCAGACAGCGAAGTTTCTTGGTACCCCGATGAGGCTGGGCACCAGAACCATATGCTGAACAGTAGAGGCTGAAAAGGTGAAAGATGTAGTCTCCTTCCCTTTAGCAGCAAGGGGGGCCTTACCTTTTGCTTTGTTGATCTTAGGAGCCATTCTCTGGGAGTTGGACTCAATCGGTCGGGCCCTCTTAACTGGGCCCGAAGAAAATCCAATGCGGAGCTCTGGACTAGCAGACTCAACCCCCGAACCTAGGGTAGAGAACGGGTTGGGGTCCCTAAAATCACCTGACCCTGGCTCAGACAAATGGAACACCTTCTGGGCTTCAGAAGCTGGGACCGGCACGGAGCAACTGGATCGGCACACAGCATCTGAAACAGCCGTGCCTGAGACCGAAGGCTTCAGCAGCGTGGAGGAAGAGCGATCACCCAGAGGAACTCTGCCCTCATGCCTGCGCATAGGTTTCTTGGGAACTTGCCATCCCTCCTTCGCAGTAAGGGAAGAACGCTCCTCCCTGGGAGCAGAAGAAGAGGGACCTAGAGGCTGCACCTAGGAGGGCCGACGTCGCCTAATTTCTGTCATCCATGGCCCGAACCTGGGGCCATCCGAGGACGCTACAGGCACTGCCACCGGAATGCAACATCCAACAAAATGGATAGCACCACAGGAGTCACAGGTTCCTTCCAGGCTTTCGAAGGAGAACTGCTGCCAGAACGGATTATTACTCCCCCGAACTCTTGCACCCGATCTTAAAGGCTTGCCAAGATCTACACGAACACAAGCCCGAGCATACCCCCCTCAAGACTTCATACGTGCAGCATCATCGGCGAAACAGAACTCCCTTGCCATAGAAAGTATTTTGGACAGAATCTCCTCATTCCAGAACTCCATCGGAAGCAGGGGGAGCCGGATCCAAACCAGAGCAGAGAAAAGAGAAACAACCAATGGGACAAACTCCAATTGCCAATCCATGGTTGCAATCAGTTGTCCCTTTACAACCAGAGGCCTCCCAAGAACCAAATCTCTAGTATGCATATCAGAAAATTTGAAAATATAGTGGCGATGAGCCAGGGAGAAAGCAACAATCTCACCGGCAATTCTAGCACGATGGAACTCACAGACGATTGCCTCAGGTGGCACCCATCGACTAAGGCTCCGGGCTATGATTGAGCTATTCTCTCATTCATTGACTTCGTCTTCCAGAGCATGAACAGGGACCTGGATTATCTCTGAGAAAAGCCTCTCTAGCTCCACGATCTTCGCCGACGATGGAGAAGAAGCAACCCATTTGAAGCGGCCACCAGACGGTCGATTCCATGCCCTACCTACCAACGGAGACCCATCGAAGGCACCTGGGGAAGGAGCAGCAACTGACGCCATCAGGGAAACAAGGCAGGCCGATAGTGAAGATAGAATCACCGGAGTCAGAGCCAGGAAGAACCCTCCGCATGAATCTTAAAGCTGTCGGGAAGAAGACGCCTCCTCACAGCCTGCACGATCCTTAAAGCATCGAAATAATTGATAAAATTTCTACTTGAATATTAAATGTTATGATTATGTATATTTAATAATTTTTCTGTGACATGAACCAAAGAAAACCTCTTTTATGAACATTTATACGATATCTATGTGAACTAGCATTTATTATTTTTTAAATTTAAAAATGAGTTATGATTAAGGCCTTCTTTTTTATTCTACTTTTCAATGTCTTATAATTAAAGCAAAGATTAACATACTTTTTTTTTTTTTTTTTTGCTTATAAAACCCTTACTTCTTGATGTCGCCTAGGATGCAGTCAATAATAGCATGAACTTGTACATCGGTCACAATCACTAAGATAAATTTGTTGTTGCATTTGGTGGTCTAGAATATATATATATATATATATATATATATGTCTTGAGTCATAAGATGGAACTTTTGGTTCATTAATTATTTTCATTGAAAAAATAAAAGTCTTTCCATTTAATAGAAAAATATATCTATTTGTTATTTTTCTAAAAAAAGTGTAATTCATGATCAAATTTTATTTATGTTGTGTTGAAGAGTTTTCAAAATGCAGATATATTTGATTTAAACTCTAGTAATTAAAATAAAAATGTCAATGATTTTACATATTTTTCTTATATTGCATTTAAATTTTTGTGTTTTAAACTTTAATATATTTTAATGTAAATCTAGTCCAAATCAATTGACCTACATATCAGTCCAAGGGTAAGGTTGGTATTGATGGAGGTGTAAGACGAGCAAGGCTTCTTCAATCAAAGTTGAAATTGAGGAAATGGTTGATGGCGATAGAAATAGGAAGAGTGTTGATGAGAAAAAAAAAAAAAAAAAGAGTGAGAGTGAAAAATAGAGATAGAGTACATATTGAAATAGAAGATTAACAATGAAAGAAAAAAAAAAAGATAAAAGAAGCTGGCTATACTATTAGAGGGTAGCTATGATAGTACTATAAATGGCTAGGTTTAAAGTTATTTAGGAATGAATAGCTAAGTACCTACCTACTTTCTAGTATCTTTCTTATTTGTTAGTAGAAGCATATCATACCTTATAGTTGAAAAACAAATAAAAACCATCCCATTCGTGCAATCTTAAGTCTTTATTTTTATTTATGTACCTAGAATTAAAAGATAAAGAGAAAGGAAAAAATGTTATCTTCTATCATTTTTCTTTGTTTATGGATAATATACAAAATGCAAAGACACTGTTAATTAGAATGTAAATTTATATCTACTTTTTAAGCATCAATAAATTATGCAATTTCTAAATTAAATTGCTTTTCAAATGCTAATATAAATGACTCAATATTAGATACATAATTTGGATAAGTTATCATATATTATTGATGTAATATAAATATACTTGTTTCTTACTTTAGCGTGCACATGGAACCAGGCTAATCAACTTGGCAACTACGTTTTTTTTTTTAATGCGGTGAGGGGGACAGAGTATTTAGACAAGAAATATTATAAAAAATCTAAATCAGACTTAGGTAAGAAAAGACACCATCAATGATTGTTGGGATATATACTTTCGTACCCAATAATTCCTCCTCCCGTGCCAACTCTCCATGGATATGGTATTAGTCCTTGGCTTTTCAAACCTTGATTGGAACCGATATGAGTTCCACTTCCAACGCTACCCTGAATACCAAAGTAGGACACTATCAAGCATCTTATTTTTTGTCATGAGCAGTGGCTAAACTTTTCATCTAGCTCGTTGCAGTGCCACAATGATTGCATTGGACTATTCGTTGTGCAGTGCCACAAAGATTCATGAATAAACATAATATAACACATTTGGGTTGTAAGAAATTAAAGTAGAGAGAATAATGTAAGCTTTTATCAAATAATAAAAATATTACGAGACTCACTTTTGATGCCAAAACATCATTCACATACTCAAGACAGAAAAGACATGCTGAAAGTATATTATACAGCATAGGATTCTAGATTCCCAAGGACGATGTAATTGGTTATATTATCCAAAATTCCACCAAGACTTCAAGACTCATCTTATCAGGAATAACTCTGCAAAAAACCTCCAATGAGTGGGAGGTGGGAACTCTATCCTTTTGGACTCGATGCCAGTTGTTGAGAGAGGCAAATACAGGAGGGTCTTGATGTTACCTTTGACCGGAACTTGACTGAGAACAACATTAGCTATTTTGTTTCGAACTAAATTATATCTGCCCTACTTTAGGATATTTATTCATGGGTTTATCACTTAGACGCTAATTCCTATGAACTCCAACTGGTTGAATACTTCCCCTGTGGTGCCCCTCCTAATAGTTTCATATTGAAAAATCGGAAGTTGGTTGTATGGTTTATAACCAGTTAAGGAAGATGGACAAGTACCAATTGGATCTCTTTTGGGCTGTGGTGGTCCAAGTTAGTGTGGACCTTGTCGGTCTTGCTTTCTTATAACGAAACGGGCCCGTGGGCCCGGATCGTTACAATATGATATCAGAGTCATGCACCAGTCGGAAGTGCAGAAGCTAAGTGCCACACAGAGCAAAGAGCTACATCCATGGGGGATAGGAGCCACCTCTTGAACATGTGGAGGCCACCTCTAGAATCATGTCTGCCTGATGGTTGTGATCAATTGCCCCTGGCGACGAGGACGTCGCCTCTGTAAGGGGGTAGATTGTGATGCCCCTCCTAATAGTCGCACATTGGAAATTCGGGAGTTGGTTGTATGGTTTATAATCAGTTAAGGAAGATGGATAAGTACCAATTGGATCCCTTTTGGGCTATGGTGGCCCAAGTTGGTGTGGACCTTATCCATCTTGCTTTATTGTAACGAAACGGGCCCGTGTTTTCTTAAGGGTATCACCAACCAAAGATATAATGAGATTTGGGATTAGAGGAAAGCTGAGTCCATGTTATATTGGACCTTTCGAGATATTTAGCAGAGTTAGGGAGGTTGCTTACAGCATGGCACTGCCTCCAATTTTAGATGGGGTACACAATGTTTTTCATGTCTCTATGTGGAGGAAGTATATTTCCGATCCCAGCCATGTCATAGCATATGAGCCTATACAATTAAGGAAAGATTTATCATATGAGAAGCATCCTGTGCATATCGTGGACCGCAAGGATCAGGTTCTTAGACGGCGTATCATTCCCTATGTCAAGGTACAATGGAGTAATCATTCTGAGATGGAGGCTACTTGGGAACTTGAGGAGAAAATGAAAAAGAAGTATCCACAACTATTTGTATCTTAATATAGTTAATGATGTAGTTACGACTGTTGACTTTTGAATAAAGACTTAGTTGATTGTGTGACAAAATTTGGAATTCTAATTTCCTCTAATGAAAGGGTATCAATTTCGAGACCAAAATTTTTATAAGGAGGGGAGAATGTAACCTTCGGAATATGATTACCTGATCGCGAAACTTAATCGCGATATTCTTGGAATAAATAACACCTGACGGTTGTATTTTCAAATACCCCATAACTAATGGAGTCTCAAATCCCTTGATTTGAGGAGTCTGCGTCGCCTTTAAAGGATCACGTGAACCCTCCTTCCCATCATCCTCGAACGCCTCCTTCCCATCATCATCGCATCTGCTCCTGGTAAGTCCCTCTATCCATGCATGGGAGGGAGAGAGAGAAAGTCAGAGAAAGAGAGAGAGAGAGGAACCGAGCTGAAAGAAGCCTCAGCACCTTGCTCCCATGCCGACTGTGATTCAGGCCGGGCGGCGTGCCCACCGCCTCGCCGGGCCTGAGCCTTGGCCGACTGCCCCACCGGCACTGGAGGCGGCGTCCGGTGGGGTGCCGGAGGTGAGAGAGAGAGTGGGATCAGAGATGAGAGAGAAAAGGAGACTGTGATGGTTGTGCAATGCCTGATCCTTGGTTTAGGTCCAGCGGCATGCCCGTCGCCTCGTCGGGCCTGGGCGGTGGTTGGCGACATCAACCAGCGCTGGGCGTTTGACGGTGGAGGTCCGGCCGGCCATGGTAGCCAGCCGTGCCGCTGACACAGTAATGTGCCGCGGCGGATCGTGAGAGAGGAAGAGTAAGACGGGAGGGAAATTAGAGAAAGAGAAGAGAGGGGAGGTCGGCCGCAGCGGTGGCCAGCTCTGGTCCGATCACCGGTGGCCAGGCCACTCCCAATTTGGCCGGCAGCGGCCCTGGCCGCCGGCACTAGGTAACCCTATTTCGTTTGAAACAGGGGACCAATAGAGAAAAGAAGAACTGGGCCGGCTGGGTTGCCTTTATTTGGGCCCTGTTGGGCCAGTCCGAGAGCCACATTTGAGCCGCTGTTTGGGCCCTGTAATGGGTCGAAAATGGTAAAATAAAATTATGGCCCGAATTAGGATTGAATCTAGTTTTTGGGAATAATTTTGCTTCCCTATTTAGGTGTATACATTGAGAGATATTCGAGCCCAAAGTTGGGTCCATGAAGTGGTCTGGGTAGAGTCTTAAGAGTCACTGTATTATTCATATTTTAGAAACTTAGTTATGAAAAATGATGCTGTAGGTGTTCAGGTGTCCAAATAACTGGGTTATCAATTAGAATTTGCGTACTGAGGTAAGTAAGCCAAGTATTATAAATTTTATAAATTATTTAATTCATAAATCATGAATTTATAATTAGATGCATATTTATGAAATGTGAAAAATGAAGTTTCGTTTATATTGAATTAATAAATAGTACTATAAATTTACAAATAAGCATTTGTTATGACTATTGTAGCGGGTAATGTTTTGCAAATTATGACTTATATGTGTATATACAAAAATGTAATCATATTAATCTTGCAAATTATGTTAGTACTATCGAAATGATAATATGCAATCATAATGATGATGATAGTGGAATTTATTTGTATGTGTCGCCATGGTTCTCATATAACTTAAAATGTCAAGTGCTACGTGACCCACCTCTACAAAGAAAGATATATGGAGGACACACATCCGTAAGACATGTTCTGATGATAGACTATGATATGGCATAACACTGGTACCAGGACCCTTCCTTTTAGGGGACATTTAAGAGTGATACAATAAATGAGTGTTGTAGGGCCGTGGGACATATAAGAAAACAATGAATGTATATACATTGATTTGTTTACATTGCATATTCTAGTATTTATTATTTAATTAAACTTCCAAATTATTTTGAGCTGATGATATGAATGCGCTGATAGCATGATAAATGTATTTGAAATTAAAAGTTTTTATAAAAATATGATTTGAGAATATATTGATATGATATGATAAGATATGATGATTTGAAACTGTATTAGGCTTACTTATTGAGTGTGAGCTCATATAATTCTCACAATATTTTCAGAGCCACAGGAGTGAAGAAAGATATTTGGGGTAGATGAAGCTTCTATTAAATAAATTAAGATCGATTATATGGATGTAGTCCAGTATTGCTTGTGTGTAGGGCTGGTAGCTCAAGACTAAAAATTATGGTTTGTAATAAATCATGGATTTGGATTTTTTTGCCTTATTGATTTATGTGTCGAAATTCGAGATGCCTTGCATGCCTGGCATGCGGCGGATTGTCACCCTAGCTCAAATTTTGGGACTGGAGCGTGACAACTTTAGTGGTATCAGAGCCAGGTTATGACATTAGGAATACATTATGATGACACTTTAGGCAAAATACTAGGATGCCATTGAGATAATTATAAATTTCAGATATTATATTTTGAAAACCTGACATTTAAAGTTTACCATGATATTAATTATAACTAATTTATTAGGAGATAGGAATGGCACATCGCACTAGAAGCCAACAAAATGATGAGGGTTTCCAGGTTGGTAATGCTGGCCAACCGGGAGGTCTGGAAGCCACCGAAGGTGCTGCCCCTACCAACTCAGTCGGGACTGATCAGCAGCGACTTCAGACCGAGATGCTTCAAGTTCTCTCGGGGATGATGCAATCGATGCGGGATATACATCATCAGATTCTGCAAGCCTTGTCCACTCAGTCTGCTCCCACTGCCCCGTAGACTCAGCCTACCCCTCCTGCTCCACAAACTCAGCTAGCCTTGCCTACTCATCCTCCACCATTGACCCAGCCTACTCTATCTCAATCCTGGATAGGGGTTGGCCGCAGCTTTGCAGACTTCAAGAAGTTTGCCCCTGTCCTTTCTCTGGATCCACCAACCCTGTTGATGCTGAGCGGTGGATGCGAGACATGGAGAAAGCTTTTACGACCCATGGTAGTCAAGATATGGAGCGGATCAGATTTGCCATCTATCTTCTTTAGGGGGAACCTTATGATTGGTGGTTAGTTGAGGAGCAGTGTCGGGATGGACATGTTATTTTTTGGGGAGAGTTTAGGGAGGCATTCTTCGACAAATACTTCCCCAGGAGTGTACAGAGACAGATGGAATCAGAGTTTATCAAATTGGAGCAAAGGAATTTGTCTGTGGCCCAGTATGAAGCTGAATTCATCAGGTTGGCCCATTTTGCTCCAAATATTGTGACTAATGAAATGGCCAAGATCACTAGATTCACTGAGGGACTGCGACCCAGGCTGAGGCAAGCAGTCAACGCATTTGAGCTTCTCACTTACAGTGCTGTGGTGAATAAGGCCTTGGTGATTGAGAGAGATATGAATGCTGTTCAGAAAGATTGGGAGCAGTGGAGGAAGAGGAAAGGGCCTACTTCGGCCAATCCCCAGCTCAGGCCAAGAAGAAAGGTGCACATCAAGCCCCAGCTGAACCACAGAATAAGGAGACTCGTTGCATTCATTGTGGGAACATCCACCCTGGAAAGCCTTGCCGCAGATTGATTGGTGCTTGCTTTATCTGTGGAAAACTGATCACAAGATTGCTACCTGTCCCTTTCGGAAGGATCAACAGCCTTCTGCAAGTCAAGGAATGAGCCAGCAGTATCAACAGCAGCCACCAAGGACCCAGAGAAGGATCTTCAACCTCACTCAGCAGGATATTGACGCCTTTAATTCCGTGGTGATAGGTATACCATTTAATTTTACGATAAGGTGGAGGATCGACCCGATAAACGCATGAAAGTCTATCAGAAATTATTATTCTTTTTTGTCGATAATAATTATTGCAATTGATCCAATAGCAATGTAACTATCTTATATTAGACTTTTGGATATGCCTCACCTAGGAGTTGGACATAAAACCGTAAATGGGTGCCACCACCATCACAAGCCCCACAATTCACTAATCCTATGTTTCTAATGTCACGATGATCCATGAATTAGCTCAAACTCCAAATCCTGACTTACTCAACTCTAGTGTTTTATCCCTCCTCTCCCTTCTTTTTACTGCTTCAGGACCTCTCGCATAAGAGGATCTATTCGTGACAACATTATTGCTTTTTATTTTTTTGGTCATCCATATTCATAATTCCAACCTTATATCACATAAGAACCAATGTCATAAATAAACAAAATGTATATCATTATTTATAGCAGTAGATTTTGGGGGCTAAAGAAAGGATTCATTACTTTCATCTCTATAATATTTTGCTGCATGAGATTTCTTCTCATCATAAGGGATGAGTACTCTTGGCCTTTATCATGAAAGATTGCTCGAGACATATTTAGTTCAATACTTAAAAAATTTATGTAACAATTGTTAGGCTCAGGGTATCTCAAGAGGAGAGAATGAATTGGGTTGATCAAACACTTAACCTTAAAATGTAAGTGTTTATTAAATACAAATGCAATAATAAAAACAAAGCACTTGAAAGTTAAATTAATTCAAGAGTTATGCACTAGATCATAACTTAGATAAGAATTAGTACAAGAATATAAACAATAAGTAAAGAAGGCATAAATATTTATAGTGGTTCAGTATTTTTTACCTATATTAAGATATTTTCTTATGATTTCCATTATATTAATCTTCTCAACTGGGTGAAGACCAAACCCTACACAAGCTAAGAAGGAACTTGAACCTCTCTTAAAGAAAGGAAACATTAAGAGCACTCTCACAAACCAACTAGATTTACAAATGTAGTACTAAAGTTGAAAAGAGAGAGGATAAAAATACTAAGCTCAAAAACCCATTTTATAAAGATTTTTCAATGATTTTCCTCTTATTTTTTCATTTTTAAACTACCCCACAAGTTCTCATTTTATGAACATTTCAAAATATGGCCTTTAGGCTCAAGGGTAGCTTCAACTCTTAAATAAAAATATAACTGTTAGGTTGTCAGTGCCTCAGCGGTTGACCGCTGGCTTAAGGCTGATCGACTATCCATTTTGCAGCGATTGATCACCGGATCAAATAGAAAACTATCATTTCGATAGTTTTCAACCATGGTCAAGTTTGGTCAACTAGTCAAGTTTGGTTGACCGTTCTTAAGTTTGATCGATAATTCACTTTTGGTTTTAAATTTTTATTATTATTTTACTATAATTATTAATCCAAAACCTAATCTAATTTATTTTTAAGGGTTTTGAGCTTTGTGCATTTATTCTTCCATAAAGTTTTATAATGTATCCATAGGAAAAATAAAATTATAATATGTAAACTATTTTCTTGGGCTTTTTGTGTCGACCATTTTTGAATTTATCAATACTTTTTTTCAACTTTCAATTCTTATATGATTTGAGCTCTTATTATAATAGGTATATGCCAGATAAGATGAACATCATTTTAAAAATTTTTAGCCTCTCTATCATCATAAGCTCAAGTATTGTGTTATAATTCTTCGATCAATGTTTTTGTTATTATTAAAATATATGTTATTAAACATTTAGATTCAACAACAATGTTTCATAATATAAAGAAGGAGAGATTGAAGATCCTTTAGTAGTTAATTTTTAAAATTGTTATTAACCCTTAAGGCTTGTTTGGATTAACTATTGCGGTCATCTGTTTTTCAATAGCTATATGAGATAGCTATTGACCAATTAATTAGACCAGCTAATTGAAACAAACCCTAAGCAAGCATTGTAGAGGATGGTATGCTAATGCGGCAAGGCCTAAAGCACATTTTATATGAGAAGAACTAAAAGGTATATTTCTAATAACCAATAAAATAACGTCTCTTCTTGCAAAAGGAGAAAAACCCTAATTGCAATAGTAAAATTGTAAATTTAATTTTCTATTTACCATGATTTCAAACTGAAATAGAAAAAACCAACTTAACTAGTCATCGACAGCTTTGCTTGATACGTTCCTTTCAGTACCTTTTGGGGAGTGACATGGTCCCAGCCTGAAAAAAAAAAAAAAACTGCTCTTCTTCCCTACCAACGCTCCACTCTGTTTACAGCACGCAGTAACCTCATTGATTGTTAGAAGTTGGCCTTTCCCAACCTCAAACATACGTATTCTATCCTCTTCCATGAGCCAGCCTAAAAGCTTGGTGGCTTGGATCGAGATGTCGTCAGGTTTCGCTGCTGAGATCGAAGCAGCAGCTCGATCTGCGGCATACTAGCTTAACCTCCATGGTCCCATAGAACGATGTGATCTGTCCTCATCTAGGATAAAGCCCATAAGTCTTTGTAATGTTTTTAATAAGATCATGATTAGAGATTAGTTAATCACCTCTTTTAGAAGTTATTACAGGCTGAAAAATAAAAATAAAAAACCAAAAAGCCACTGTCTTCTCATGCTTTTAGAGCACATCCAATTCGTGTGAATCAAATTTTCACATTGGAGATATATGAATGTAAAGGACTTTTTCTTTTTTAAAAAAATTCAAAGTTACCAAAAGAGTCCAAAATAAGAGGGGGAGAGAGAGACGATGAACTCGAGAAATCACACTAAGCAAAAAGAAGGTCAATAATTTTTACACTACAAAGAGTGACTCGACAAGCTAGGACTCTTTTTTACATGGCAACTATGCACCGTACGCTCACCCACCACATTAACATCTTACCACCTCCCAAGTTTTGAATATGAAACCTCTGGTGGATGGTATTCTAGAAAAAACAAAAAGAAATAAAAGAAAGAGACGTCTTCTAGATAAGGAGGGGTGAAACGTACGTCTGGCTTGTAGGATGATAAACATTTAATCTAGAATCTAGAATTTTATGTTTGCAGTCCTAACCAGATGGATTATAACTCGCCGTCTCAAAGCCATCTCCATTTTTTTACATATATATAGTATATAAAAAAAAAAAGTCTCTAAATTAGGTTCATTTCATATATAGCGCATTCAAACTAAATTAACCTTGCTGTAATCGTCAACAGACTGGTTTGTGGCTTGAGTTTGTTTCCATCTTTATTTCTGGGCATGATGGCAACCACTTCGCAAGCATCACCATCTTAATAAAAGATGCGGTTGGCTCCGAACCATCGAATGGTGGCCCATGAAAGCATCATCCTGATCCCATCCGAAGTAGTTCCATATAAGGTTAGGCTGGTCAGAAAAGACGGACCAATGCATGCCACAAGACATCATCCAACAGTAGCAAGTTCTTATCGTCTTGAAGAAAATGGCAAGTTCTTGTATTCCAAGAAAAGAGCACACCTTTCGTCCCCTCAGTTCACATCCCTAGTCATGCTTTATTAAAACAGAATAAAAGGTTGCTTTGGCCCATGTATCAAAATATAGTGCTGGAAATTTTGGAATTGTTTAAAAGGCTTCCACCGCAGGGTATGGGGGTTGTACTTCAACCATATTACTGCAGTGTTGTGGCATCTTGCTTTGGAAACTGCAATGGTTATCCAACAACTGGTGCCCATCAGAGGCCCCACTCCTCCCGTTGCGAGGAAGGGCAGAAAACTATGTTTTGGGAATACAATGCAAGGAGAGAGATAGAGAGAGAGAGAGAGAGAGTGGAAACACTTAGGAATAGAAGAGAATTTTTGCTTGGGACCACTTGTGATGATGCCTTGAGAGTTGAGGCTGGTCTCAGAGGGCTGGCAACCTGGCCTACAAGTGCATGGTTCCTTTTCTCTCCTCTGTATGTGGGGGCTATTCCAACAGGTACCGAGGAACCACCACTGAACCACACACTGGATTACACTTCTGAGACATGAAGTTGCTATCAAAGAAAGGAGGCAGCAACCATGTGGAGCTGTAGCCCATCACTTAATAGCTTTGCTGGGTCACTACCCTTGTTACATTGGGACTACCACATGAGCAACCTCATGAGATTACAGGGCGTCTATGTGCCTTATGGTACTGTACCACACACGGCGAGGCCTTTTGTAATGATGTATATCATGTCCATGTCGTCATTAAAGGTTTTGGGACCATCCGTAAGGCATTGGAGTTATGGTCGGAGCATAATTCATGTGAATGTATCTAACCTTCACCTGCCAAAGTTAAGAATCAGGTAATGGTCAACACACCTGTGGTCTGGATGTCATGCAACGTGGGAAGATGATTGTCCATTCGATTCCTCAGATGGTAACATCTTAATGCATGCGTGGCGTAACGCGTTGCATTAATCATCTTAAGTTCTATATATCCTCCTTGAATGATCAGAGATGGAACTAGTAGAATGAAACGGACACTTGGAAGCCCCACTTCTCGATCTCTCGAGGAAAGGAATTAGGTCTGCTGACTCGTCATTGACTCAATGTTGCAACCGCAAGATTAATTTGAACCCGCTCATCCAGGAAGTTTATAATATGTTATAGGAGTTGGATTCCAACAGAAATTATTTTAAAAAAAGGGAAGGCAAAGAACAAGTTTGAAAGAGATATAACTTTATTTTATATAAAGGATAGATTCTATGCAATGTATATATTAATTGCTACTCTAGCTCTAGGCACCAGAGACATTAATAGTTTAGCATTATGCATGGGTTACTGTTGTTGAAGATTAAGATTTTATTGTTGTTGTTGTATGTATGCATGTATTGCTCTAAAGGTGTGAAACTTTAAGTTTATTATGATGGATAATTGCTGGCAGAAAGTACTACTTTTAAAATTAATTGCAGAATAGTTACTAGGCTTTTGACGCCTGATGCATGCCTTCCTCGTTCAAGTAACCTTGGTGTTCTTAATTTGCGACAAGTAAATTAGCCAGTTCTAATCAGTGACCAACAATCCCATTTGTTTCTGTGGCACCAGCTTTTTGTTTTATTTTTAAATAATGAATGCTGATAAGCTGATTTCTTTTAAAATTGAGGTGCAATATTTTAGTGGCATCAGCACATATTTTGCAGAATAACAGTAATTTTATTATTTTTAATTGCCAGCATGTTATGCATGCACTTCAAAACTACTACATTCTCCGTGTCTTTTTGTTAACAATGCTATGTTCCTCTGTAAAATATCTTGACAATCACCTAGCACTCGATGCAATGTGCTCGTTTCTAGTATTAAATATGGGATTAAGGTAACAGAATAACCAAAGGATGATCAAAGAGAGTTCTCCCATACATTCCCTTGGATTACATTCCTGCTACCACGACCCTCAAGACAAGATTAATTTATTATTTTTTCATGACCAAGTGTGTAATCCACTGGAGAGAGAGAGAGAGAGAGAGAGAGCCGACCAATTATTCTATCAACCACTGAGATTAAAGCTGTTATACCTTGGGATGTTCGAGTGGTCCTAGCTCTCATTCCAATGTGATGATCCTTTAGCTGGGCCCTGAAGAGGAACCATCAATTTTTCAGGGACAGTGCCCTCGTGCCGCGGTCGCCAAGGCATGAGGTTCTCAGTGGAAAGGTCATGATTCAATCCTTCCTCCAGACTGGAATCCTAACTCGGCGAGGGAGCTGATCCATCTCTGGTTCATTCATCCCACCAAGATTAGACGGCAGCTTTTAACATCTGTGGCACGTTTGATTGCATGATCAAGTGTCAGATTGTGGGACCCACATTCTTGTTCATCTTTGAGTTCTTTGATGCAGCTTTTAGTTTTAGGGCACCCCCCCACGCCTTAGAAAAATGCCTTCATGCCAAGAAAGTAAAGCAATGGAGGTTTAGGATTGCAGGTCGGCTCTAAAATAGTCCCTTCCGAAGCTGAAAAGCTGGTGATATTTCAAGGGGTGATCTTGCATCAACTGTTAGAAGATATTGGCTTCTGCTTTCCAATCAATCACTTCTCGCATCATGCATTCCCTTACATGGTCTATTATAAAAAAAAAAAAAAAAGAAGAAGAGAGAGAGCATCAGCTTGGCCGGTTGGATAAGTCAAACAAACAAGCGAGACAAATCAAACATCATTAGAGGGGAGGTTTCAAAGGAACATAAAAAACAAGAGAGAGAGAGAGAGAGAGAGAGAGAGGGCTGATCGCATTACAAGGTGCAGGTTGCCCCGTCCATCTCTCCTCCCTCGCCCTCTCGTGCATTGATAGCCCAACATGTGAATGGAACCCCCACATTCCCCATCTTTTCCTCCTGGCCTATCAAAAAAACCTATAATAACTATTCTTTGGTGACTTCACCTCCGAGATGCCTCCCCTCTTGTGGTCCTCAGATTAGAGATCTCCCCGACAGCACTATCCCCATGCCTTGAGAAGCCCACCAAAAGTCTTTAAGAGCCAGGCCCTATCCTTATTGACATTGGTATGGGTGTCGCAGAGAGAGAGAGAGAGAGAGAGAGAGCCATCGCCCTCGTAGCGTGGTACAAAAATCCTCCATAGCGATCATATCAGTCAACATGTGGCTCCTAAAGTTAATTATCAAATCATGGACTAATCCCGCAAGGGGCTCGAGCGCACGCGAGCTGACCACCGATGCCCGGCGCCAAACCGGTCTGGCCCATGGGGTGCGACAAGCGTAGAGCAAGTCTGTGGACAGGTCCACAATGTCTCAAGGGATGGTTGGGCCGAGACAGCGACCTAACGGCCGGTCCGCGAGCCTGGCTTGAACCCTGGTCGAGCCACCCGAGACTTGGCTAGAGAGCCCTGGTCCCCCCCCCCCCCCCCCCCCCTCTCCAATGGGTGGGATTAAATGCGAGTAGGAGTGGGGTAGGGCTTGTATGAATGAAGGGCTGAGTTCTTCTTTTAATAAAATGGTGAGGGGTGGTTCTAACCCACGCTTATCCAGAATCGAACCCCACGCCTCTTGGTTAGAGGGCAAGATGCCGTAGCATCCGAACGAGGAATCGGTGGCAAGGGTCGATTTGATATTTGAATTTGAGGCTTATGGGAGTAAAGGCATGTTTTCAATGGGTGGGGCAGAAGGGGGCAGCTCAAAGTGGTTTTCAATTTTCATTAACAGAACTCACGGCTTGAGGAGTGGAATTGAGCCCAAAATGGCAAGCCCAGTGAAGCTAGACGCGTGGAGGGAGGGGACAGCGACGAGTCTTTGGAGTAACGAGGTTGACGACTGGAACCATTACAGGGGATATTAGTGCGAAAATGGGTCAGGCGGGCGCCTATAAATTAAGCAGCTCATCTGCGGTGAAAGGACGTGAATGGGTAGCAGCATGCGCGCGCGCGTTTGCGTTTGCGTCTGCGTCTGCGTTCATGTGATCAGAGAATTTAGATCGATCTGTCGCCATGGAATTAACAATAATCGTGTTATAACATGCATACAATTCTAAAAGATGAGGCAATGTAAAACACCAACTTCGATGCTTTTAAAAATTTCTAACTTTGAACATCAAAGATCTTTTTTTTAAGATGTTGTTGGTATCATATATCAGTCTTGAAAATAAAATGAAAACTTTTAAACCAGAAACTTACTTAAATGCTCCCAAGCCAGTATGGACTCTGCCAAAAGGAACAGCAAATGATCAGCCTTAATTAAATGGTTTTTGAAACTAAACAAAAGCTCAAGTCTTGTAAATACAATAAAAATTATAAATACAAACAAAAACAATATTTACAAAAATGATCATATCCCAATCAAAATCAATGCAGACATCAATTTAAAATTATTTTGCATCATAAAAGTAGCTTGTAACTTTTGTTAGGAGTACTCTATAACTTAGCCAATTGTGCATCACTCATATGTTAAATAGAAATGAGAATCAAGTTTGTACAATCACATAATTGTAGTTATTCATTTTTTACTATTTTATGTATAATATATTTTTTTTTGATACTTTTCGATCTTATTTCCTTGCTATATAGGCATGATTTTTCAACTTAAATTTTTTTAAATACTCTTCATTATTTGTGCAAAGTATATTTGTTTAGCTATGTAAAACTTCATATGATGTCGTTTTTTATGTTAATGATAATTAAGCTTCCATTTTTTATTATACCATAGAAAATATGGTAAGTATAAACTTAAAATGCAAACAAGCCTTTGATCAATATATTCTTAATGTCAAGATTTAACCATCTTTTCTTTCTCTGGCTATGGATGTTGATTAATTACTTGTTCTCAAAAACTTGAGTTGATAGGGAATATAACAATGATATAGATTAGACTTAGCAACTGACTAGCTTTGTAATAGATTGCTCTAACTTGTTTAATTTCAATAATTATTATTTTGAAAATAAGTAATTTGAAATATCAAAGCAGCAAAAGTACCTAATGGTCATGTCAAGTCTTTTTCTTGACTCAAGGGCTTCTCCTGTAACGTAAAGCAGTCGGGCCAATCAATTTCATTGTTGTGAATAATTAACAAATGATTAGATCTATAATTAAGATATAATTAACTTATAACATAAATAATTAACCACATCACAATCAAGCCTACTCTGTGGCACCCTGTTTGAGCATCTATCATCCTACATTGTTCAATGGTAAGATAAGATTACCCCACACAAGACTAATATTAGAAGAGCACCAGCTAGCCACAAAATTGCGGCTGGAATAATCTTTACAAGGATTGAATGAGGGTGCAATTTTTCTTCCATCCCTGAAAAATAGTAATTGCATCATCCTCTCATTTAGGTACCGATAATAGGGGAAAAAATTATTTTCTTCCAGATAGGTTTCAAGATATACATTGCAATGCCATTTTCTTTAAGGCTTTGTTTGTCCTCACCTCAAGGAAAATATGCAATAAATCTTTAAAATATAATGAAGTGCAGTAATGCGGCCAACCCACTAATTAAGTAATCACCAATATCTATAGAATATTACATTTATGCGTATTATGGATTTAGCTAAAATAATGAGTAGGGAAGAGCGGTTTAAATGAATGAGGGATGATGATTAACTAACTGATTTGACCTTTGGGTTGGAGTTGGACTTGATTTTTTTTTTTCTGTTTTGGTTTCTTATTTATGGATTTCTTAGAATAAGAGATGCATGCCCTCAACTATGGCCTAATTGATGCATCTTTTAATAAAAGAATGTTGATTAATTATTCAATTTTAAAATTCTAGCTCTTAATTACGTACACTTCCTCCGTACCCAATCTACTTTGCAGATATAAGTATTTAATGGGCTTGCATAATATTATACATATCATTGGGTTTTTTTTTTTTGTTTTGTTGTTACATATGGACGATCATATCATTCTGAAGTGAGTCAAATCCGAAATATCAGAGTATATAATTTGCTGCAAAATAACGGGGCAGAGGTCACTAGAATGCCATTCCACTGACCAGAATGGTGGGCTATAGCCGAGGCAACCCAATCAGTTGCAGTGTTGGCTTCTCTGTAGACACGACGAATCAAAGGTGCATAGGTAGCCTGGAGCGAAGCCAAAATATCACTTATTAGGGGATTATGGGAGAATAGAGATCGACATTCCGTCTAATCCAATGAATAAATCGTAAGAGAATCTCCCTCAATAACCATCGGCAAGAGTGCAAAATATGAACAGCATAGATAATGCCAGTCCAAGTGGGCAATACGACCCGATACATCTCATGGGTTTCATACAGGAAAAGAAACACTTCTCTGCAAATTCCTGACCAAATACAGCGTGTTTTCCCACAAGGGTAACATGAACATTACCTTTTATAGTTGCAAGTTTTGGCAGTTTTCTTCTATAAATCCAATGCCAAGATCATATAATTATATTACTACTGTTTCCGCCTGAACACAAGAAAGACCATGCATTCCTCAATATATACCTCGTAAAGCAATTAGCTAATTAAGGATGCGAACGCTCTCGCACGTTAACCCAACCCAGCTAATTACCCAGCTCGGCCTCCCCTCCCTGTTTGGAAAAATTAAGGCTTTTTCGAGCGGTAAAAAGGCTAAGTCTTCGGGAACAGTGAAAGAGAAAGAGTAAGGAAGGTGGTTGGACAGAAGCTCTCCTCGTTTTTTACCTAAAATGACTTGTGCGTTCTTTTCTTGGAAGCTTTGATTATTACCACTATTCTTATGCACTATAGTGATGGCGTTAAACAAGAGGAGGAGGAACGGAATGGACTGTAACCATCCTTGGCAAGACTGGCCTACTTTTGCGTCCAATTCGATCGACACCCATCCATTTCCATCTGAATCAGGGATCTATTTATGATGCATGCAAATCTAGGCTGTGGGCCATTCTACATGCGTGATAGCTGCGTGCATCCACCCTTGTAGACAAGTCAGCATTGGATGCTTAGACTTGCAGCAGCTTGTGGTAACCTTCTACTTTAGGTGTCGGTCATTTTTAACTATGCTCATCATCTTGCTCCCCTTTCATTATTAACTTGTTGCTGGCTTTAATTAGTCTGCAACAATTCTAACTAACTAACTAGCTAATAATTTTATCTGTATCATAACAATATTTAATCTCATTTAAAAGCATTTTGTTTTAAATTTGTTAGCTTGGACATGTAGTGAGAAGCAAGTTAATTAATGGCCGATACCAATGGTTCCCATCCCCGGCCATAAGATTATAATGTAACTTTCTTATGAGGATAAAATAGTAAAGATTAATATCCATGCATGATATATATTAGCCTCATAATTTCAAAACCTGAGCCTGAAGATAAACAATTAATGATATATTTTTATATGGAAACAACCACCCCCTCCTCCTACCTAAGACCTTACTTTTTGTAGTTACCTATGTTTAATGCTTGGGAGAGAACTCCTCTCATTTTTCAAACCCAAACCTAGCTTTAAATTGATTACCCCTCTTCTTCTTTTTTTTTTTTTCTCTCTCTCTATAGAAAAAATCGGTTATCCTTTTGTTGATATAAGTGTCATTTTCTTACTCATCCAAAGTACTATTTGCTTAATTAACCTGCGCTGTTAATTAACACGTACCTATCTTTAAGCTTATTACTGTAACAAGCTCCTGATCATCATGGAGTCGGAAAAATAATTATAGACTACGTACGATGATATGTTTGTGGTGTTTAATTTCTTAAAAGGACCTCGTGTACATGGCAAATTATACGGAGGATTACATGGAGAGACGTTAAGGAACCAACTACATGTTTATTTTTTTTGGTTTAAAACCCAATGCTACGTACATTCCGCGTTATAGTAATCATGGTCCTATGGAGCACATCTTCGGGACCACTTACACTACCGATATAATGAAGCCAACAGCCATAAAGAAACCACCACAGCAACCAATCCTTGGTCGAGACACACCCTACATGGAAAGAGAGAGAGAGAGAGAGAGAGAGAGAGAGAGGAGACTGGTGAGCATCCCTTGTCGCATGCCCATCTCTCCACTTGACCGATGGCTACGTTTGAATAAAAGCTGAGAGATAAAAAGAAAGGAAACAGAAGAAAGAAAAAAAATTGAACCCATGAAAACAGATGGTGAGGTGATTGTGGTCATGTTAAGTAGAAGCAGTAGTGGCAGTACTTGGTGGTGGGTTTAGAAGCCAAAAGCCTCCCTGTAAGCCGTAAGTCCGTAAGCTGGGGGTCTTAGCAACGACTGAGCTGGCCCCACACCAACTTGCTCCCCACTTCGCCCCTTCTATAGCGGTACAGCACCCTCCACCTCTCCCCACCAACCCAAGTCTCACGCCATTTTAGCCCTAGAAACCATCTCCATTCTCTCCACTAGAAAATAAGCAGGAAAACTCCCCCTTCTTTCTTCCCCTCTCCATCTTTCACCATACCATCATCTCCTCTCAAATATCTACTACCAAGTCCGGTGTGGAGTTGAGCTGGGCTGAGGCCCGGCGAGGACGGAGCCATGAGCGAGCGAGAGACCCAGAACTTCATGGGTGTCACCGTCGACTCCTTCTCGGAGCTCCCCTTCCTCCGGCCCACGCCGGCTCGGGACAGCTCCTCCAATTCTAGCCCTTCCATCCGGCTCTTTGGCATCGAGTTCCCCACGGCCACGAGCCTGACTCTTCTCTGGAATTAGAAGTACCATCCAGGGAACCCCACACCCCCACCACTGATTCTACTAGCACCCCTAACGGCACCACCACCCCTATCACTGCCCATAACAGCAGTGGAAGCGGTGGAGAGAGTGGGAGGAAATTCGAGTGCCACTACTGCTTCCGGAATTTCCCGACATCGCAGGCCCTCGGCGGCCATCAGAATGCCCACAAGCGCGAGCGCCAGAACGCAAAGCGAGCCCACCTCCAGTCGGCGATGGCGGCTCACCACCATCAGCAGCCCGGCCACATCTACGGCCTCCTTGGCTACCACCGCCTCGGCTCGGTCCCCTCCGCCGGCCGCTTCGAGACCCCTCCACCTCCCCCCTACCCTTCGTGGCACGGCTCCGGTGCCAGCATGAGCTCGGGGGGTCGATTCTATGGTGGGATCGGCACGGTGTCCCAGCCCATCAATGGTAGCCCGTTGCCCGGGCTGTGGAGGGTTCCTCTCCATGGCGGTGCAGCAAGCTTTGGGATGACCCATCGAGATCGTTCGACGGCGTTGCCGTTGTTAAGAGGCGATGATTCAACGATGGTAAGGATTGGTGGAGGTGGCAGTATCGGTTTTTCTTCTTCTTCTTCATCGTCTCCTTCATCGACTTCTCCACAGGATCGAGGTGGGTATGGATCCGGTGCGAAGGAGAGTGTGAGTCTCGACTTGCATTTGTAATTCATAGCAAATAAAGGATCTCCTATTTTTTGCACCATGTTTGACTCTTTTTTAAAACTGTTTTATAAAATTTAGCTGCTTTTATTTTCGCAAAATGCATGGAAGTGTTCAATTGCTTCTCTCTTTTCCTTTTTTTTTTTTTTTTTAATACCACGCGCTTGAGCTAGGGCTGTAATTTTGATATGGAGATTTGAAGGCTCTCTATAATATTGTTAACTTGTCCCGCATATAAGCGCTTGGAAATTCCCTAGTTATAAAATTGTTTATGGAAACCATGCATGATTGCTAATATATATAGATATTTTGGGGGAATATTTCTGAAAGAAGTACTGGTCCCCTATTTGTGAAGCATATTTTGCTCGATTGCTTACTCTAAATTTGCATCATTGACGAACCCATAATAGTAACTGATTTGCATTGCTGTCCCTTGATCATGGTCTTTCGTCTCATAATTTCCTTTTTGTTCACTATATATGAATTTTAAAAGAACAACTCGTTTATCATCTCTTACGGTCTGTATGACATTTGTCAGCATATCATCAGTATTTTTCTTTCGAGACGGAGTGCTGCCATCAGTTTTTTCTTTAATTTTAATAGAGGGAATAAGAAAAGGGGGCCAACTAAGATGTGTTTTCGTGATCTAATTATAAGGGGATCTTCGTGAAAACATGCCATTCTACATTACAAGGGTGGCATATATTCCAAACTTGGATGGTAGAAAAGTTAATGACGATTTAATGTATCAAAATTTAACTTCAGTTTCAACTTCCTCCAGCTCAATAACTGACAAGTTTGAGCAAAGAAGTACCTCATGGAAGAGTACTGTGAATATCAGTTGAAGACAACATCCATTGCATTATAATGATTTTTCATGTAATTTTTCAGTTGTAGTTTTGTGAGTTAATGTGATATCAGGATATCTGATCTTTGTGTCATAATGCTGATGATGGAACAATTTTCAGAAGAAACTAGGAAATGTAATCATGAGTCAAGCAAGCCAAACGTAGTTCAACATATATATTTATTTGTCGACATAAAGCCTCGTCCTATTAATCCAAGAATCTAAAGTTCGTCCAATCAGCTAAATGTCAAGCAGAAATATATATCATGGTATTTTAATAAGAGAGAAGCTCAGTGAATCACATTTCTTTCTTTCTTTTTGTATATATTGACCATATAAATATCTTAATTTAGCAAGTATAAAACACAATCAGGTGCTTTTACTTTCCAATCTTTATTCTAAGTCATATTGTTATCCAACAGTCAAATTTTTGGCTTAGATTTTTATTGAACATCAGAAGGTAACATTCACAATTCAGAAAATTAGTGCAGTAGGACATTTTATACCAAGTATATGCATTTCGGCTTCTTAAAAAATGTACAGTTACTTTGAGATAAAATGTCGTGAAGTATATATATACGGCTTCGTTATGGATATGAAAGAGCCAAACTGGGGGACTAAATTCATTTTCTAATCATTAAGTAAATGTTTTTTTAGAGAAATCCGATTCCACTGATCAAAATCTGACAAGGAAACTAGGGTAGGGGAGAAGAAAAACAGACACTGGAATATCAGCTGTAAAAAACTCCACTCTACATAGACCTAATTAAGGAGCCTGGTGAGCGATATTAAAATATTTAGTGTTACATTGAGCTTTGAGCTTTAATCTTGCTTGGCATGTGGGTGATGAAGGCAAAGCTCTTTCAACTGCATGGTGGTCAGATATTTTGTTGGATACCAACAAAAAAACAAGCTGCCAATCTGATACTCTCAGCCCCTAATTATGTCCTCAGATAACCACACATCATTGAATGATTTCTAACGCGCTCTAAATACGGCCTCTGCCACTTACACTGACTGTCCACTGCTTACAACTGTCCTTATTCACATTAAGAATCAGCCTCCAAAACCACGTCCTTATTGACATTAAGAATTAGCCTCCAAAACCACCACCCCCACTATCTTATCTACGTTCTCTTCAAGTACAATACTCCTACTTATTACGCCATAACTCAATTATACGAGTCGTTCACATGGCAAAAGATCCCATTTTTTCAAGTATTTAAGCTTATTAGAAGGCATAAAAAAAGCTTACCTGCAATCATCTAATCTCACAACGAAACTTTCAAGGAGTTATTACAATTACAAAGTGGTAAAATATTAGATTCTCTATATTTCAAACAAAATAGCTTAACAGCAATATCTTATTAATTAATCTCAAAAGCATCAAAACTAAGAGAAAGGCATCCACGACATAATTTGTTAAACGTTGTACCTCAAAATTACCAACAGAGCACAATATGAATTTTTATTCCATAAACAAAGTCCTAAGGAAAAGAAACACTACTTTATTCCTAGACTCTCTAGTGCACTATCCATGACCCAAAGTCCTAGCCATATTTAGGTATTTAAAAAGACAGTAAGAAAGTAGAACAATAAGCTAACAATCCTGTAAGATGTTTTTGACATCTCAAGTTGGAATGAGCTTTCATGCTTTCTGTTTCCATATGATGCTTCCATTCTGTGTGTCTCGGAATTGTTCAAGATCTCAACAACTAGTGGGTAGGTTAGTTAATTAGAGGGTGGGTCTATTTACCATAAAGTTGAAAAGTCAGTTCCTTTTAGCTTTTTTATTTATTCTAACATCACTCGTGTTTACCTTAAAACATGGAAGCATGTCCATCGCACATACCCCTCTATCCAACATACGCATTTACACATATAGTGTAAAGAAATAACTATACGCACCCATCACCAAATTAATTGTTGGTGGTCAAAAAATAATAACATAAGCTATTGAATATGGTCTAGAAGGCCTAAAATAATGGTATATAAATAATTATATGTTTTCTAAACTACATATTAAGTTATATCAAAATTACTCTATATAGTATTTCTAATACAACCATATATTTGAGACAACTTGATGCATAAGCTAAAGATGTCTAAATCATATGATTTTTTTATATATATAGATAGCCTAGGCCTTTAAGATCATATCTAAAGACTTATATATTACTTGAATTTATTTAAAATATGCTTTTGACTATATATATATATAATCTACTCTTCTTTAAGAACCCAGGATCACACCCAAAAAATTAATCAAAAATATTATTTAATTTTTTTTACCCTATAAATATTCAAAATCTATTGTATACAAAATTGATATTGGATTAAATATATATTCTTATATATTTTTTATTTTAGGTTCTGACATCTTTGCTAGGCTAAGGATCCAAATCTAATCAAATTCAATTATAATCACCATAACCGTTTGTCATGATTCAAAACCTCATCTAGAAAAATAATCAAAAGAGATCATATTCTTTAGCCCTTTATATGCATATAAAATCTACACAGCCTAGAATCAATAAGGATGAAACACATGCAAATCAAGTAAGGATGCAAAATTAAATATGGCATATGAACATGACTTGAACATAACATGAAATAAGCGGGTTCAAGTTGATTTTAAGTGGGTTTGTTTTGTAAACATATAGATATGATTGTAACATAATACTTATGTTGGCAATTCAAAAGTGGTTCATTGAGAATCCAATTAAGTAAGTGAATTAGGTTATGTATATTCATATTAAGCAAGTAGTATCTATTAAGCGAGTCATATCATGCCAATCCAATATAATTTATCTATTAAATAAGTTATATGTGTCATCGTATTATCTATTTAATAATTTGTCATATTCGTATTTAGATTTTTGATATATAATTAATCATGTATGTTTGTATCGATTCACATAGTGTTGCATTTTAGCTTCAATACAATACAAACAAGATATAAAAATACAAGCTACCACCCCTAAAATCAAGATAAGAAGCCTCTCCTCTTAAGCTTCTCTTCTTAGATTTTTGCATATGAATGACCCTATTCTCCTCCTAGAATCCTTCCTCCCACCCCAAGAAAAAGAAAAAAAAAATCCAACTATCAAATGTCCTGCTCCAAATATGCAAAAAAAAAATTGCAATACCCATAGAGATGATATGATCCCACTATTTAACTATAACTAGGAGGAATAATTCAGAAGCAAATAAGTCTTTGCTCCAACAAAGTCCAAGACATATTGAATGCTAGGGCCAATATATCTAACAAAATTATAAGAAATTGATAATTTGATATGCAATATCATATGTGTGTGTGTGTTGGGGGGGGGGGGGGGGGGGGAGGAGAGACTTCCCCATAATTTATTAACTATAAGTAGATATGCAATGTCATACACATCGAATTTCAACAGGAAAAAAGAGGGGAAAAAAAAAACACTCATTAGAGGTCACGGTTGGTCACCAGGTACAAGTTTTCGTGCTCTCTTCTCATCAGGGCCGAAGCTACTTAGCGAAGAAACAGTAACCTTGCTATCACCTTCAAGGCCCAAACCAAACATAAGGAGGACCCAAGACCCAAACATAACTTCACAAGATTGTTCACAGCACAACTTCACAAGTTTGCCATGGCTAATTAAAGCAAGAGACATTCCATTTCAATAGCTACAGTACTGATAGGCAGGCATCTTCACACCCCTCGCTGCAGTCTGCACTGATGCAGCAAAGACCGATGTTTCCCACTTCCCATCACTAATATCAAATGGTCCAAAATTCATTATAAATTCTACGCAAAAATCTACCACGGAATATTAGAAAACGAGGAAAATATTCTCGAGTTACGTACTAGCAGTGGCCTCTCGCCAATTGCTGATGGCAATTGTCGGTTCTGCAGCTTGACCCAGGCGCTGGAACGTAATATTCTCATCAAGCTGTCACCGTATCTCCCTGCTTGGCTCCCCTCTTGTTCTTTCCATCGCTCTATTTCTCCCCTCTTCTGCTCTCTGAACAGTTATATATATACTTTTATTCCTAATAACATATCTGGGAGGAATTAATCAACTGATTCCTCCAAACTTCCATCAAAAAAAGAAAACGAGGAAAAAATATATATAAAGAGCTCGTCAGCAAATTAACGAGCACAAATATATTACCAGCCGCATCATCCTCCCCAGGTTCAGTGGCATCATTCTCCAAACCTTCGAACGGCGACCTTCCCCAGTATTTGACGGCGTTAACGGCGGCCCCCGTGGTGAGAGCCGGGTTGGTGCATCTCAGCTCAGCTCAGTCCGTGCCCGGCCGTCAGTGTCAGTGGCGTCGCCAACCGACCGCTGGACGTCTGTTGCCACTCGTTGACGGCGGTTTCCGTCCGCTGTCAGGACTTTGCTGGCAGGCAGCTGTCCCCACCGCTGCAGGATGGCTTGGGAGGCACAAATAGAGGTGCCTCCGTGGCTCCAAACTATGGCCATCTTGCTCTCTCTGTATATCTAAATTGCAGTGCCATGTTCGCCCACAATTTGGAATGCGGAAAGCACGTGGTATTCTGATTTTGGAGCAGTCACTCCAGCTTTCGTTTAGAGCAGAAAAAGGTCGAAGTTCCCTCCCCTTTTCCCCTCCTACACAATCATTAGTTTGCATGAGTCTCGATAATCTTACAAAAATATGCACTATCGCACCAAACGTCGACTTATCACGTACGTCCCTTCGTAGATCTAAATGGAACTCAAGTGAAATCATGAAGAACAGGAATGACAACTTTATCTTGAATCGGTGGGACTCATTAATTCCAACTCATCCTAACAGGGATGGAACCTTCAAGATTAAATTTCAGATAGATTTTGAAGAATGTTTCGATCAATCTCAAAAGAAGAAGAAAAGAGATGAATTTTGAGAAAATCAAAAACTTTATGGTTGAAATCGAGCTCGGTAAAGCTAATATACATGTTCTTCATCTTAAAACCTATCTCTAGAGATTATAATTTTAACCTGTAAAGTTCTACCTTATTTAGGATAAAAAATGAGGACTAGGATGAAGATTATTTTTTATTTTTATCATCATTCCATTGGTTCCGTAATTAAGTATTATAATACTTTTATAGATTGTATATGCACAAAATATCCTAATTAATATATATTAATAACTTTTTAATTCTAATCTCCATCTCTTGTAGTCTTCAATTTTTTTAGTTATATAATTAAAATCATAAATTTTTACTAAAAACATCATTAGGAGCAGGGCAGGAATAGAAACAAAATAGGGATAGAGCAGGAATAGAAATTTATCATTCTCATAGAGTCACAGTCGAAAAAAAAAAAAAAAAATCTTTGTTTATAAGGGATAGAATGGAAATTAAAAAAAATTATTTTTTTAACTAAGATAGAGACAGAGATTGAAGTTGCTAACCATGCCTCATCCCCACCCCATTGCCATCCTTACCTATCCCGAACCTATCCCAAATGTATACGTAGAAAGAGATTTGGCTAATTTGCATGTAATCAAACCTAAATTCTATTATCGCCCCTATCATTAGATCTGCATAGATATCAAAGCAAAAAAAAAAAAAAAGAATCATTCGTTAACTACTTTTAGAGAATTTCTAACAAAATAAACTAAACTAAATAGAAATATGATAGAAGTAAACGCTGACTCTTTTAGAGTGACAATAAATATTTGTCTTATAGAATAAATATTAGCATATTTAGAATAAACAATTAGTCTAAATTAATAAACATAAAGTTTATAGTAGTAAATAAAAATGTTGTAAAAATAAACCAATAATATTGGATATATGGTGCATCCTAAGGAATAAGACATATTTATGGAGACAAAATAAATGGAACAGTCAACACCTCCGTGCCACATTTTAAGCCTCGATGCACCTTTTTTCTCAAGGTGTATAACACACCACAACCCTAATTTAATAGTTTCTATTTATTTATGCAGCATTTTTATTTGCTACCACAGACTCGATGGTTATTGATTCAGGCTGATTATTTTTTCTAGATAAGTTAGTATTTATTTCATAAGATAAGTATTTACTATCATTTAAAAAAAAGTTTATACTTACTTCCATCGTGTTTATATTTATTCATTATCTGATTATCTTTATTTCATCAAATTTTTAAAGAAATTAACAATGACTAATAGTTGCATTTTTAAAGTAGTTAACAATGACTAACATGTGGCTTTTAGCTTTGAGATCCATAAAGACCTTATGGTTAGGATAGTGATTGAATTTGGGTTTGACTATTTTGAGTATAGCCAAGTCCAACTCTCTCTCCTTTGTATGTGTATGTCAATAAATTAGGGGTATTTTTTCTTTTTTTGGGGATAAAGATGTGAAGTTTGTTATAAAGTTCTTATAGTGAGAACAATATAATTTTTTTTTACATGATCAAATTATAATTTTGATTAAAAGAACTGAAAGTATATTTTTTAAAATATTTTTTTTGAAAAAAAAGAAAGAATAGGGCAACAAATTGGGGTCGAAAATCCTTGTTCTCTATAGGGTTAGGGATGAAGAATAAACTTATTGTCCCAATAGGGCATGGTTGTTGACCCATTTATTGATTTGATGATTAACAAAAGTCATGAGTATATTTCTTATGTTACTAATGAGATTGACAAAGTGTTTCAGGAATTTAAAATGGTTACGTATTTATAACTCGAAGAAAAATGAGTTTGGATCAATTTTTAATGTTGTGTCAAGTTTCTGATTTTAGAGCTGATTCCAGAAAAGTTAGAGCCGACTCAAATATGAGAACATAGACTACATTTTTTGGAACACGGTTAGAGTCGATCCCAAGGAAGTTAGAGCCGACTCCAGCACGGGATGTGTTGACCTCACAAAAAACTAGAACCAAACTTCGCGATAGAAAATTCTTTTTATTTTGGGCAACTCAACTTAGAGCCGACCCAGGCTAGATTAGAGCCAACTCTAATCTATCAGAGGCGACTATCAGAATTATCAAAAACAGCTCCAATGGCTATATTTTCCTGATAATCTTCAACAGCTCTTTTCTTTCTCATGATAAACTCATCCACAAGCACTCTCAACGGCTATTTTGCATGAATATATGGATTAAGAGGAGATTATAAAAGGAGGGTTCCAACCGTTTAAAAAGAAGAAAAGAAAAAGAGGAAAAATTAAGAATAGAAGAGAGAAATATAATAGAGAAAGCTCAGATTTATATCTCAAGTGTTCGAAAAAAGAGAGGAGAGAATCCAAAAAGCATTCAAGAACAAAATCCAAAGGATTTTCATCAAATATAAGAAGAAAAGCAAGAGCCCTAGTTCTTCACCCTTCTCTGCATCAACTTTTCTTCCAGAGCTTCAATTGTATCTTGAAAAAGATCATCCAAGAAGAGAAGAGAAAAAAGGAAAAGAAGAAAAGCTCAACCACAAAGATCTTCTAATCAGGCTTTTCTATCTCCATTTTTACTTATATTGTCTATTTTCTCATTTAAGGAGCTTTCATATTATTGTAATCATTTACTTGATATGTTTGTTTTCTGATTCAATCAAGTGATTGAATCAGGTGAGATAGTTGGCCTTGAGCAAGCTAAGATTAGCTTGAGTTAGGTTGTGTGCTGGTGAATATGTTAAAATCGGCTGGATTCGTTGTGATCCTATTGTAAAACAACAAGTTTGGGTTATGAACTTGTAAAATAACTTAGCTGTAATCGGGATGATTATAGTGTGTGCCCAAGAGTTGCTTGGGAGTGGATGTAGGTGTAGCTAACACCGAACCACTATAAATCCTTGTGTTTGTCATGCTGATTTTCTCTTTCTTCACTCTATCTTTATATTCTGTTTTGCATTCTTAGCATCACACTCACTACACTCTTTTTGTGCATCTTCACTTCGGGAAATTAATTTTAAATGTTACATTTTTTAAGAACACAATTCACCCTCCCCTCTTGGATTGCCATCTGGGCCAATAATTGTTATCAGAGCTTGTGCTCATCCTTGCTTGATTTAACAATCAAGAGCTAAAGATCCAAATGGCAGCTCAAGCTGGTTCTTCTTTTTTTGAGGAACAATCCACAAACCGACCATCCTTATTTAATGGTACAAACTATTCATATTGGAAAGCTAGAATGAGGATTTTCATTCAAGCTTTAGACTACTATGAGTTATGGAGTGTCATATCAATGGTCCTAACACTCCCATACACTTAGTTGATGGATCCATTGTTCCTAAGCCCGAAAGGGATTGGAATAAAAATGATCAAAAAATGGCCTAGCTCAATGCCAAAGCCATGAATGTCCTATACTGCTCCATGGATGCAAATGAATTCAATAGAATATCCATTTGCATCTTAGCCAAAGAGATATGGGATCAGTTGGAAGTTACTCATGAGGGTACCAATCAAGTTAAAGAGTCCAAGATTAATATTCTTGTGCATAAATATGAACTCTTTAACATGGATCAAAATAAATCTATCACATGCATGTATACTAGGTTTACTGATATAGTGAATGGATTGAAAAATCTTGGTAAGACCTATACTAATTCTGAATTAGTTGAAAAATTCTTAGGTCTATTCCAAGAGCATGGGAAGCTAAAGTGATAGCAATCCAAAAAGCCAAAGATCTGAACAGTCTACCTTTGGAGGAGCTCATTGGATCCCTTATGACCCATGAACTTACAATGAAGCAGCATCAAGAAGATGATGTGAAGAAGAAGCGGACCATCACACTTAAAGCTATAGAAAATGAAAGAGCAGTAGCGATGAAGATGAAGACAATGATGAAATTGCTCTCCTTGCAAGGAAATTCAAGAAATTTATGCAAAGAAGGAGACCCTTCCACAAGAGAAAGATTGGTATTAAGATGGAAGGAGAAAAGGAGAAAGATAAGGATAAAGAGAAAGATCCCTTGATTTGTTACGAATGCAAAAAATTGGGATACTTCAGATCCAAATGTCCTTAACTTAAGAAGGGATACAAAAAGACAAAAAAAAGCGTATGTTGTAACTTGGAGCGACGGCGAGGAATCTTCATCTGAAGATGATCAACAAGAGGTTGCCAACATATGTCTCAAGGTAAATAATGAAGATGAGATAAATTCTAAAACCTCATATTATGATTTCACATTTGATGAACTATATGATGCTTCAATGAATTGCTCGATGACTTCAAAGTTTTAAGAACAAAGAACAAAATTTTGAAAACTGAAAATCTAGATCTTCTTAAAAAGAAAGATTTGTTCTTGAAATTAAAAAGATAAAATCTAAAAAGAAATATATGCTAAAGGAAAAGGAATTGATTTCTACAGAAAATCTAAATTAAAAAAAATATAAAATATAAAAACATTGTTGACAAATTTACTAATAGCTCGAAAAAGCTTAACTTACTTTTAAACAATCAAAGAGCTGTTTTTGATAAAGCTGGTTTAGGTTATAAACCACACAAGAAAAGTTTAGTAACAATTTCTTCGTAAATAAATCAATTGAAAAAGATATTTTCTATTTTTACTGTTGTATGAAAGGGCATAAATCTTATGTGTGCAATCATAAAATGTCTCATATGGATATTAGTCATAGAAGTAAACTGATTTGGATTCCAAAAGGAACTATATTTACTGCTACTAACCATGAAGGGCCCAAGAATGCTTGGGTACCTAAACATAAGATATGATTACTTTGTAGGAGTGTCTTGCAGCCAAAGGATAAAAAAAATGGTATCTTGATAGCAGCTACTCAAGACACATGACAGATGACAAAGAGCAATTCATCACCCTTGAAGCTAAAAGAGGAGTGGTAACATTTGGAGATAATGGTAAAGGCCACGTCATGGGCTTTAGTAAAATTCAGATCACTCCATCCACTTTTATTGAGAATATCTTATATGCAGATGGATTAAAACATAACTTAATTAGCATTAGCCAACTATGCGATAAAGGTTTCAAAGTTTTCTTTGAAGCATCTATCTGTACTGTATCGAATCTCATTGACAATATCATTATATTTATCGAAAATAGAAATGACAATGTATATTTAATTGATTTGGACAATTTGTCTACATGTAACCATTGCCTAATTGCTGATAATACTAAGTTAAATGAGATTGGATGGCTATGGCAACATAGATTAGGTCACGCAAGCACACACTTGATTTCAAAATTGCTTAGAATGATTTAGTTAAAGGTCTTCCAAAATTAGATTTTGAAAACAATAGAATTTGTGATGCATGTCAATTTGAAAAATAAATTAGGAATTCTTTCAAATCTAAAAATATTGTTTCCACTTCTAGGCCACTCGAGCTACTACATATGGACATTTTTGGACCTACTAGAACCACTAGTCTAGGAGAATAGAAATATGGTCTTGTGATAGTAGATGATTACTCTAGATTCACTTGGGTATTATTTTTAGCTTAAAAGATGAGACTTTCTCGATATTTCTAAAATTATTCAAGCAAGTCATAAATGAGAAAAACACCACCATAGTGTCTCTTAGAAGTGACATGGGACTAAATTTGAAAATTTTTTATTTAAAAATTTTTGCATTGAAAATAACATTCATCATAATTTTTTAGCACCTAGGATACCTTAACAGAATGAAGTTGTAGAAAAAAAAATAGGACTCTAGAAAACATGGCCAGTACCATGCTATGCGAAAGCCAACTCCCAAAATATTTCTGGGTGGAAGCAATAAACACAGCATGTTACATCCTAAATAGAGCCTTAATTAGATCAATTCTTAAGAAAACTTCCTACGAATTACGGCATGATAGGAAGCCCAATATTAATTATTTTCATGCATTTGGTTGTAGATATTTCATTCATAATAATGGTAAAGACAATCTTGAAAAGTTTAACGCTAAATCAGATGAAGGTATATTCTTAGGTTATTCCACATCTAGCAAGGCATATAGAGTATTTAATAAGAAGTATCTGATTGTAGAAGAGTCAATTCATGTAGTGTTTGATGAGTCTTTAGCATTAAGTTCTGAAAAAAATATGATGAGGAAGATACTAACTTACTTGAAAGAGTCTTAAAAAATTAAATATTGATGTATCTTCATATCATGAACCTGAAGCTAAGGATAATGACTCACCTAAGGATGATGGTCTCGATACTACTTGTAATGATATAGATCTACCTAGAGATTGAAGATATGCTTATGGTCATCCAAAGGACTTAATCATAGGCGATCCATCTCAAGGTGTAAGAACTAGATCATCCATGAGAAATATCAATAATCATCTTGCATTTGTATCTCATATAGAACCCAAGACAATTGAGGAAGCTGAAAAGGATAGTAATTGGATGTTATCCATGCAAGAAGAATTGAATCAATTTATTAGGAATAAGGTATGAACCCTAGTTGATAGACCCAAAGATCTTCTAGTTATAGGATCCAAATGGGTATTTAGAAATAAATTAGATGAAAATGGTATTGTTATTAGAAATAAAGCTAGATTAGTTGCAAAGGGATATAATCAGAAAGAAGGTATTGATTTTAATGAAACCTTTGCACCTATTACTAGATTAGAAGCCATTAGGTTGTTACTTGCATTTGCATGTTGCATGAATATTAATTTATTCTAAATGGATGTAAAAAGTGCATTCTTAAATAGTTTTATAAATAAGAAAGTTTATGTTGAGCAACCACCTGGTTTTGAAGATCATAAATTTTCAAATCATATTTTTAAACTACACAAAATACTTTATGGTTTAAAGCAAGCACCTAGAGCTTGGTATGATAAGTTGAGTAATTTTTTGATTGAAAATGATTTTTCTAGAGGAAATGTTAATAAAACCCTGTTTTTGAAAAAAAAAGATTTATTAGTGGTATAAATTTTTGTTGATGATAGTATTTGGTGCTACTAACAATCTTCTTTGTCAAGATTTTGCAAAGTTAATGCAGGGGAAATTTGAAATGAGCATGATGGGAGAACTGAACTTCTTCTTTGGACTTTAAATCAAACAAGAAAGAGAAGAGATTTTCATCAACCAAACAAAGTATACTAATGAGATTCTTAAGAAGTTTGGTATGGAATCTGTTAAATCTCTTGGCACACCAATGAGTCCTTCATGCAAATTCGATAAAGATGAAGATGGTAAAAAAAGTAGATCGAAAGCATTATAGAGGTATGATTGGTTCTCTACTTTATTTAACATCTAGTAGACCTAATGTTATGTTTGCTGTATGTTTATGCGCTAGATATCAATCTGATTCTAAAGAATCTCACTTAATTGCTATAAAGAGAATTTTCAAATATTTAAGTGGAACTAAAAATGTAGGATTATGATACTCTAGAGATTCAACACTAAATCTGATTGCATATTCTGATTCTGACTTTGCTGGTTGTAAATTAAATAGAAAAAGCATAAGTGGTGCATGCCAATTCTTAGGCAGTAACTTAATCTCTTGGTTTAGCAAAAAGAAAAATTTAGTTATATTATCAACTGCTAAATCTGAATAAGTTGTAGCTAAAAGTTTGCTATGCTCAAATTCTTTGGATTAAGCGATAACTTGAGGATTATGGTATAATACTTGATAAAACGCCAATTAAATATGACAACACTAGTGTAATAAATTTGACTAAAAACCCCAAGCCTGGTCTAGTAGAAAGCCTTCAATGAAGCATTTTAAAATCTTTGGATGTGTGTGCTATGCGCATATTCCAAAGGAAAGAAGACATAAACTTGATGAAGTAAGTAAAAATGTATCTTTGTTGGATATGATTCTAAATCAAAAGGTTACAACTTTTCAGCTTGAAGCAAAATTAAGTGATCATAAGAAGCTGTTATTTTCAATGAGAAAGTTGCTTGGGATTGGAAGCAAAAGAAACTTGAAGAAAATATTATTTCTTTGATAAAGAAATTCATGATGCTCAAAATGAAGAAAATGAGGTTAAAGGTTCACCACAACATCTCCAAGTGTAAGTCCATTTTTAACTTCAAGTTCAAGTCTATCTTCAAGTTCTACTCCTATAAAAATGAGAAGATTAAGTAACATTATGCTTCTTGTAATTTCTGCATGATTGAGCCTGAAATTTCTGAAAATGATATGTATGAAGAAGTATAGAACATGGTAATGCAAGAAGAAAATAATATGATTAAGAAGAATAAAACTTGAGAATTAGTGAAGAAACCAAGTGATAAGAAAGCATTGGCTTGAAGTGGATCTACAAAACAAAATACAATCCAGCTGGCACCATTCAAAGACACAAAGCAAGATTGGTAGCAAAGGAATACTCTCAATTACCTAGTATTGATTATCAAGAAACTTTTGCACATGTTGTTAGACATGATACAATTAGAACTTTTATTTCTATAGCAGCACATAAAAGTTGGAAACTACACCAACTAGATGTAAAGTTAGCATTCTTGAATGAAGTATTGGAAGAAGAAATTTATGTTGAACAACCTCACACTTCAAGAAAATGTCAAAATAGTGACAAAAATTAGTGATGAAAATTTTCGTCACTAAATTGTGACGGTTTAGTAACAAAATAGTGATAAAAATTAAAATTAGTGATAGATTAATCTATCCGTCACTAAACCGTCACTAAATTAGTGACGGACTGTCACATCCGTCACTAAATTAGTGATGGATGGGGCAATCCATCACTAATTTAGTGACGGATTGCCCTTTCGTCACTAATCCATCACAAATTAGTGATGGAAGAGCAATTCATTACTAAATTAGTGATGGATTTCCCTTCCGTCACTAATCCATCATAAATTAGTAACGGATTATGTAATCCGTCACTGAATTAGTGACGAAATGTCACATCCGTCACTAATTTAGTGACGGATTGCTCTTCCATCACTAATCCATCACAAATTAGTGACGGAAGAAATCCGTCACTAATCTGTCACAAATTAGTGACGGATAGGGCAATCCATCACTAAATTAGTGATGGAATGCCATATCCGTCACTAAATTAGTGACGAATGGGGCAATTCATCACTAAGTTAGCAATAGATTTCCCATTCGTCACTAATTCGTTACAAATTAGTGACAGATTGCCCCATCCGTCACTAATTTGTGACAGAAGGGAAATCCATCACTAAATTAGTGACGGATTGCCTATCTAAATTCAAATTTTTTTAAAAAAATTGTGACAAAAAAGCCGCATCCGTATGTGCCAGTTATGTGCGCCGCCTTTCATACGCATCCTAGCCATGTGTCTATCTCCTGACGCGCGCCATGAACATCTGCTACTCGGCCTACGCATGCGCCAACCATAGCTCGTGCGCATTTACACTAATCGGTCTGTCTCTTCGGCCGCACAACCTTGCCTGTGTCTGATGCCCCTTGCGTCATATCTGTGCGTGCCCAGTGCCGTGTCTGCGCGTGCACGCGCCTATGTGTGACTGCACTTGGCTACGCGCATATCATTAATTTAGTGACGGATTGCCTTCCATCACTAAATTAGTGATGGAATAGAAATCCATCACTAATTTAGTGACGAATTGTGCTTCTATCACTAATCCGTCACTAAATTAGTGACGGATGGAAAAATCCATCACTAAATTAGTGATGAAAGAGGTGTCCATCACTAAATTAGTGACGAATTAGTGACGGATTGGTCATCCGTCACTAAATTTATACTCTATTTTTTTATAAAAAATTTGTAACAAAAAAAGCTGCGTTTGCATGTGTCCGCTAGCATGGCAATGGATAGGCTCCGCCCCATGATTTTCATCTCAAATCTCAGAATGATCCGTCGACCTTAGTGCGTGTTCCCTCTGCGCATGTTGCACGCGCACCTTTCAAGTGCACGCCATGCGCATTTGCTATTTGGCTTGCCCGTGCGCCTACCCTAGCCCACGTTCGTTTGTGCCAATCGGCCTATTCCTTCGGCTGCATAACCTCGCTTGTGTCTGGCGCCCCTTGCGCCGTGTCTGCGCATGCCCAGTGCCCTGCGCCGGTCATTGGCGCGTGCTTGCGCGCATCCTAATTTAATAACGGATTACTCTTCCGTCACTAAATTTATACTCTAATTTTTTTTAAAATTTATAATGAAAAAATTAATTAGACGCTAATTTAGTAACGGACTGCCCCATCCATCACTAAATGGATTGATTTTTTCATCACATATTTTTTTTAAAATAATTAAAATATAAATTTAATGATCAACATGATAAAACTTTTATTTTGTCCCTAGTTTAGTGACAAAATTATTATTCCGTTACTAATTAGTGATGGAATAATTCCGTCACTAACACACTAACCCCTATCCTATTTTAGTGATGGAATAATAATTAATGACGGAATAATAATTCCACCACTAACATCACTAACCCCTATCCTATTCTGACGGAATAATAATTTCGTCACTAACATCACTAACCCCTATCCTATTCCGTCACTAATATCACTAAGTAACCCCTTCTATCCGCTTTTTTTTTTTCCAATCGGCGCCCGTGCTTCTCTCTAGGGTTGCGATCTTGACGGAGCCGGAGAAGGAGGCGGAGAGAAGGGGCTAGAAGAGAGAGAGAGCAAGAGGGCATCGATCTCGAGTCGGACCAGAGAGGGAAAGAGGGCATCGATCTTGCCTTCTATGCTTCACCCTCGTCCAGCTCTCGCCTTTCTTCTTCTCTCGCAAGGATCTGCATCGATCATTCTGCTGGTCTACGGCTGATTGAGGTGAGGCTTCTACCTCCATTATTAATAGTGCACGAAGATGAGATGCAAAGATATTCTCTCTCGCAATCTTATGATGCAACCCAGATGTCTAGATACCACTGTTGAATGAGTTGAGTCCTTCGATATAATTTTCAAAACACGCATGCCCTTAGAAAATACGAAGAAGAATCCTGGGAAGTTTCTGATGAAGCTTCGTTGTCAATTTAGACTCTCGAGCAAGCATTATATTCCAAAATGAACGTTGATTACTTAGCGATCGTTGGGGCCCCTGAGTCAGCTAGCTCTGACCTTCCGAGATTAGTGAATTCCCGGAAGCTACCTTCTATCTGGAAGGTGGAGGTCAAGCACACGCTGATCTCATAATCCTAGAATTTGGATTATCAGAGCACTGCCAAATGCAAGTTATGACTCAAAATGCCGTAGTCCCTTTAAATTTGTGGTCCATTAAGGCAAATTACAAATGTAGAACAATATGAGAGACCATTTTGTAGCAAAAAAAAAAAAAATTCATTATAAATTTCTTGAAGTCAAATCAGAAGGAGGGTAGGTGCTTCATATATATAGATAATATACCTCGCGCTACAAGCAATGTATCTGAAATATTTAATGATGACTTCGGGATGGTTCAGAGTGCAGACTCTGGGATGATTCCATGAGTAAAATAAACCAGAGAAGAGTAAGTTATTAAGTAACAGATAATTTAAACTAGTCTGATAAAATTTAATCTATTCCCACTGCAATTTCAGAAGAGAAAGTCTTATACAGTTTCAGTGACAAGAACCACAGGCTGGATTGCAATTATCACAATCCCCCCTAAATTTTCATATTCTATTGAGCATTTGTCTCTTCCTTTTCTCTCTCCCTGCTCCTTTTAACATATCTTGGGACATGAAAGGGCTGGGAGTGCATCAGTTGGATGCTACATCTTCTACTTTGTTTGATTCACTTGCCCTTTTGGCCTTGGATGCATTCTCTCCATGTTTGAAGCTTGTGGGGAAAAGGTTTAGCTTTCCAGGAGTCAAAAAGTTATGGGAATGAACTGCTCAAAGAATAACATGCGAATGAGTTGGCAACAACTTATCTGGGTAGGGAACAAGGTTAGTCTTTCTAAAAGTTAGCATATCCACGTTGATGAAGAGAATCCCAATAAACTTGAAGGTAATGGAATTCTGGTAGACGAAACTATTTAGAATAAAGTAGGCTTAGATTTACTATACAAAGGTAGCAAACAGGACTTGACAATATTCAACTGAAAAATAGTTGGTACCAAATTGGAGAATGCAAATTTGTCTCATGATTGTAGAATGGTCATCGTCATTATAGCTTAATTCATGCTGTAGTCGATCAGTAATTATTGAAGTTCAACAACTCAATGCGCACAATGTTCATAAAAATTGCTTTGGAGTTGCTTGAAGGAAACCGATGGAAGTTCACCTTCTGTTTTACAAATCCTTTTTGACATCAGTTTTAAGTTTTGTGATTCTGTGTCAGTGTGAGGCTATTTCTGTTCATCCACATGACCAATATAACGGATCTACATGATCAACCTCTACTAAATAATGTGTGTCTATGCTTGTGACCCCCTCCAGTTTTCTATTGTGCTTAAATATAACTGTTAACTTGCACAGCACCATAACTTGCACTTTGTTTTGGTTATTCTGAATTTTTTTGTCCGTAAATTGCACTCTTATTGATGACAAAAAGCTCAGAAACTTGCAGATTCAGAAATTGCGGTTCGGTTTCCCACATGCTGTGATGCAGAAAAATTCCTAAATTTCATGAAGGTACACTATATCCTGTTTCTTTCTTTCAGGTGATCTGTTTTGCTTTACCCACTTATTTATTGATATGATAAGGATCATCCAATATGTGCCTTGATGGAGGCACATCGTTATTGCCCTTTCCCTGATGCTCTGGCTCGGAGGGTATTAACAAGAACAAGCAGTGACAATGAAACCAAGCTGCTATGGTTGGCACTGGGGAAAATGTTTCACATGCATGCTGTTGGGTTACGGAATGAAAAATCCCAATCTAATTGGAATAAAATTGCAGCGGAAACAAAATAAATTTATAACCCACCACGAATCACATACGTTTCATAAAAACCGAAAGAAGGATAAACAAAATTATTACCTTTTGTTATTACCTTTTGTTATTACCTTTTTAATCAGTATGTAATCCTTCTGTTCTTGTGTTGGATTTTTTCGGATCTTCAAAGGTGCTGTCTTTCAGAATGACGATCACCCTCTACAAGTATCCACACACGAACGGACACCAAAATGGTTTTGAATGCTAGTTCAACCATTCTATTTTTCACAAAATGAACCCATGTTTTCAACTCTTTGTTTTTCCATCTTTAAGGCAAAAGATATGACGCTTCAAAAGCCCTAATCGACGTGACCTTTCAAATGCCCCAATCGACGTGACCTTTCAAATGTCCCACAGACTCTAAAATGTATATATCGAACATATACAAGCCTGCTAGGAATTTGGTTAACTAAGATTTTAATTGATATTTATTTAAACTCCTTTTAAATAATAATAATTTAAATCCTTTCCTTACAAAATAAGGAATATATATTTTTAACCAAAAAAAACTGTATGGTTTTAAATAATAACAATTTAAATCCTTTCCTTACAAAATAAGGAATATATTTTTAACCAAAAAAAACTTTATGGATTATTTCCTTATCCAATAAGAAAATGTAACAATTTAATTACTTGTCACAATTTAAATTACGAATTTAAATTTTCTCAAAATTAAACTCGAATCTAAATGATAACTAATTATTATTTGTAATTTAAAATAATCTCATCTTTTTAAATTATATAGAGAGTAACAAATCATAACCATTATTGTCCGTTCTTAGTGTGCGACCCTATAGGTTCAATTAACGTTAGCAGTAGGCATAAATCATATTTTTGAACCTACAAGTCATAAGCAGCCTCTAGCAAGACATTATGACTATCCAAGTTAAATGAAAACTCATGTTCCGAGACAACCTTAAAGTAGCTATTAACATAATCCTTTTGTCACATGATATCTTGATAGAATATAAGGCATGGATAAAGTCAACCTTATATCTCTCTATCTTTAATTTCTCGAAACCCAATTAGACTGACTAAACAAATGATATTAATCTCCATCAATTCATTGAGCATGGCCATGCATTTCTCAATCTCAATCATCGAGGGGGCCCAGAGATATCTCTCTTATAATAAGAGGGACAAATTCCATCTTAATCACTCACATCTCACTACATGATTCTTATTATGTTCAATCATAATCTTTATAATCACCAATTAAAGACAACATTTGATTATGTCAAAACATAATATTCCTCATGTTGAGAACTATGGCAATCTCAAGTCTAACGATTTAATGACACAACTACTAGAGATTAACTTATGACTTTGATCCATGTATTAATCTCAAGGCGGGTCTTATCCAATATTGTTCTCAATAAATACATAAATTTGATTTGTATCTCATACACATATTCATCTCATGAATATCAATCAAATTTCATACTAATCTTAATTTATTGTTATTCCCACAACAATAACCGATTAGGGATATTTAGAATAATTCATAATATTATTCAAGGACATTATTATATAATAAACATATAAATTATGATAATAGTAAATGTTCATAAATATTCAAAATACCATGTCCATACAATAGGCCTAGGGCACTATTACTAACACATGCTTGGATAGCCGTCAAATTTGGAAAGCCCAACCTACTAATGGAACTTTAGCAATGAAAGTGCATGCACTTAGCATCAATAATAATGATCATTCAATATGCAGGATCTACATGCATGCTTGTCTATAATGCGTTCTTAATAAGTTCATACTTTTTGTTAACTGGATAAAGGTGCCATTACCTGTTTCTAACAGAAATTGTTGGTGATGAGGTGTTTTTTCCCCTTCTCCACTTCCAAGTTTTTGGTTATGTTTCAAGAATTACAATTTTCCATATATCTATCCTTGGAATCGCTTCTTTAAATTTTGTCAGCTAATACTGAAACAGGTGCATATTCTTCTCTTATGTTCAGGTAGGTATCGGATCCTCCTGTTATTCATGGTCTACCTTAATATGTGAGACAATCATGAAGGGGTTATATGTTATGCTCTGGTATATTAAGTGAATGCTGGTGTTCAAACAGAAAAGCATGCATGGAAGGCCTACAGCTCTAGGTTCTGGATTGATGTGATCTACATATTTAATTCGACATAGCTGATATTCCAGTTTGGATTATCACTCAAAGGTAAGTTAGCCAATTATAATAATTTCTTTAAATTATTATTAAAATTATTTCAATTTTGAAATATTAAAAATATTTATGTATAATATTATTTGAAAAATAGAAAATAAAATTTGTGGTACCTTATATATATGCAAATGATTATTTGATGTTATTATTTTGAAGGATATGGAGTTTGCGCTTCATGGAGCATATGGAGTTTGCACGAGAGTTCCATGGATCAAGATCTTCTACATCTTAAACTTGGTAAGATTTTTGTCTGATGTATAAAACAATAGTGTTGGTGATCTGGTAAATCTTTCTATCTTTGAATTATTTTTTGATTTCTTACTATTTTTATGAAAGTGAGGATACTAACATTCTTCTCTAGGTTGTTTCCCAGATTAGAAGCATTTGTTCAATTGCTACCTCTTACTCCATGACAATGTCCATATGTAATGCACATGCTTGTGAATGAGTTTCTGATAATTTTTTGACTTGAATGACCCATTTAAAACCTGTGATTGCATTCCTGTTTTTGCAATCCTTTTGACTATTTTCTCTAGAAACCTTGGCACTTTTATATTGGGAGCCTCTTAGTACAATCTACTGTAGATAGAAATTAATAGAATGCATGTTTTTAGCTTGCTGGATCAATGTGCATCTCTTTTTCTCTAATAATGCTTTGCCAACAGTAAGAACCAGAACCAGAGCATGGCGTTCTGGCTGATTGGATCATTCATTTCAATCTCTGGTTACTTTTCATCCATCTTTTTTTCTTTTGACCTTTCTAACTTGTTGGTTAAGAGTTAATTAACTAAGCAAGCCTTTTCCTACCTTTCTAACCAATCAACGCAACGGGCAAGACCCCATCTTGATCTGAGTAATGTTACAGAACTGCGACTGGTGGTTGCATTAAAGCTGGGAAAAAAGCTAGGGACTGTGCGACATGGGCAGCGTCTCAGATGTCATGTATAAAAGAGGTTCGAAAAGATATGCAAAGGGTGCATTGCATTAAAATATGTTAGCAGGCTTGAGATCCACAGAGTGCTTTGCCCCAATGCTAGTCTAAATTTGAAGTTCTATTAATTATGCAAAACATAAGAATAGTATTTTTGGTGTAGCATTTTAGCAGGAAAGAAAGTCGATCTTGCCAAGGGTTTATTAGATGGTATTGGAGGGACGTCTCCTAATTAAAGAGGATGAGAACTAGCTAGACTTAAAACCATAGGAAAGTAGCATTCACATAGTACTTTTGTAGTATGTTATGAAAGAACTTCGCTTATCCTAGCAATTGGCCTGTGGAAACTGGAGGCCATTCTTCATTCTAGAATTACAAGAGACTAGGAATATTTTCATAACAAGAGGCCACTACTCACTTGGTCATATGGACCTGCCTTTCTGACCAAATAGAGTCAAATAAGTCTGGGAAAGAGTTGATAAAATGATAACAGAAATTGAACATATACACAGAACAACCAGGTCTCTCCTGGATCCATGGCCATAAATTTAGCATGGCGATGATGCATTTGGAGGAAAGCATTTCCATGGATTCGCCGTTGGAGCGGGAGGCGAATCACTAACTCTTCCCCCTAAAGCCCTCGTCCTCACATCTGTAAAACAGAAAAGGTAAATACAAAAGAAGAAAGAACAGAGAAACCAAAGCGACCTCCCATAAGAATACACCTCTAATATTCTATCCTCTAAAGTAGCTAAACAAGCTAACAAAACCGACCTCCATCAAGCAACTGTAGATAGAAATTATACTGTAGTGCATATGCTGTGTTCTCTAATAATGCTTTTCTCTATAATTTGCAATTCATCTGTAAATTAACTTTGGGTTGGTGGGGTTTGGGAACCATTTACCTTGCTAGTAGTAGAATATTAAGAGGCATTCTTTTATTTCTCTAGTCAAGCATCCGTCAATAGGCTTTGACGGTTCAGCATAATTGTTTGGATTTCCACCACTACACCAATCTCCTGTTTCTGTTTGTAATGCAAAAATCTCTTGAATTAGTTGTTGAATATAAGATGGCTCAATGATCAACGTACTTATTTTAATTTAATACTGAATACTATTGACATCTGTTGAATGGGGATAAAAGTGATTACAGACTTCTTCCCCTTGTCACGGACTACTGCTGCAGATGTTGTACTGTACAAGCTTGAGTTGGAGCTCTGATGGAAGCACGTTGTTTACTGGTTACACTGATGGTGCTATAAGAGTCTGGGAAATCAGTCGCTAATAGAGAAAAGGACCTATTTGCAAGTCTCTTTCTAGAACCAGTCTGTTAATTTTCAAAATGAATGTGGTATCTATTTTCCATCTTGTTGAATTTTTCAAGGTACATCTTTGACGATCCAATATTTTTCTATCAGACCAAAGTTATTCCATGGCTCTTCTATCGTAATCTTTGAATGGATGAGTGCTATCTTGGCGGTTTCAATATCTTTCATCCCTTTTAGATCTTTGAAATAGTTGGTAATGAATGGTTTCTACATGCAAAAATATTTTTTCACTTCTATGATTTGATTGAACCGCAGATTTTTCTCCAAGATAAATGTTAGGAATGGCTGTGCAAAATTGTGACATTAGGAAGGGAAACGGGACTATGGAAGAGAATGGATCTAGTTTGATAATGGAGTTTCGTGTATTGAAATTTTTTTTTTTTTTAGTTGATTGATTACTATAAACAATGTTGAATTGATTTTTCGCCTTGCTTTAAATTTCTCATTCGTTAGCAATACTATCTTGATGCTCTTGATCTAAATAATTTGCTGTCAGCGGCAATCGTATGGGTTTTGTTTAAAAGATAGTCTTTGGCATCATCATCATCATCCATCGCTGCACGTTAAGGCATGATGGAAGTTCTTGGGCAATGTCATGTGGTGAGCAAACCATGGGATGTTTATTTTCTTGCGGCTATATTGCCAAAGCTTTCATCCCAGTTCTTGATATTTGGCTCTTATAATTGGCAGGGAAGACAAATGAACCTTCTGTGATCAGATTACCTTACAAGAAGAAAAGAACTTGATGCGTAATAACCGATTGATGGGGCACTGAAAGTTTATTGATGTTCTATTCAAATGATGCATCTGGTCTTGAGAGTAGAGGTGGGGAGAAAAGCATAAAGTGCAGAAAATTATCTTCATCTAAGCTTGGACATGATAGCCCAACATCTGGTGATGAAACTCTTTTAGCTCCTACATGTCTAGTGATACTTAACACGGAAGTGAGGATTGTTTCAGTAGTTGCAGGTGGATGTTACACACTAGCATTGTTTACTTTAGGATACATCAAAGGGGGAGCCAGTAAATGGTGTTCAAAGGACAGATTCAGATGTACATTTCTCAAATAGACTCCCCAAGGCAGCCGAAGACATCTTAATAATTTGATGTGTAATGTACAAAACATTAGTATTGTTGATGTATACATATATATTTATCTTATTTTATGAAATGCATTTTTTATTTTTAAATTTGAATTTTCATATATAAATTTCATTAGAATGCATTAAATATATATAATTTAAAAATAATTTTAATTTATAAGAATAAAAATTTGATGAAATTTTATTAGGTTAATGATGGATTAGTGATGGATTTCTGATAGAAATAATAGTGATGGATTAGTGATGAAAATTAGTGATTGATTAGTGATGGAATAATAACGAATGACTGATGGATTTTTTTATCACTAATTCATCATTATTAGTGACGGACTAATGACAAACTAGTGACGAAAGTTTTAGTGACTACATTTTCGTCAATAATTCGTCACTAAATTATGATGGAATAGTGATGGAAATATTTGTGACGGAATAGTGATGAAATAATGTGTGATGGATAGTTCATCATTAATCCATCATAATTTAGTGACTGAAAATATGTTTCATCACAAATTTTTGACGGAATATTTCATCATAAATCCTTGTGACGGAAAATATTTTGTCACAAATTTTTGACGGAATATTACGTCACAAATCCGTCACTATTATTTTGTGACGGACCTCTTTCCGTCACTAAATTTAGTGACGGCAAAAATTGTGACGATAAGATTTTCGTCACTAATCTGTCACTAAACCCAGTTTGTGACGAAATAGTGATGAAAATTTTTATCATTATTATACTATTTTCTTGTAGTGTCAAGGCTTCATCATCAAAGGTCAAGAAAGTAAAGTATACAAGTTGAACAAAGCATTGTATGGGCTGAAGCAAGTACCCAGAGCATGGTATTCTCAAATTCATGATACCTACTTCAATGAAAAAGATTTTCTAAGAAGTCCAAGTGAACCAACACTTTATGTGAAAAAGCAGGATAATGATATTCTTATTGTCTCTCTTTATGTTGATGATTTAATTATTACTAGTAACAATAAGAATATGATTTGACTTTCAAAAATGATATGATGAGAAGATATATGAAATGAATGATATGGGTTTTGCTTCATTATTTTTTGGGAATTGAAATCAATCAAAGAAAAGATGGCATCTTTATTAGTCAAAAAGTATGTAGAAGGCATTCTCAAGAAATTCAAAATGGAAAGTTGCAATAGTGTGGAAACACCTTTGTGGTAAATGATAAGTTTATGAAAGAAGATGAAAGTGGTGAAGCCAATGCATAATTATACAGAAGCATTATTGGAAGTTTATTATATTTAACAATTACAAGGCCAAACATAATGTTTACATCAAGTTTACTTTTCAAATTTATGCAAAAGCCAAGTAATATTCACTTTGGATAAGAAAAAGAGTCTTGAGATACATCAAAGGTACTAAAGATTATGGGATCATGTATGAAAGAAACAAAGATGATATTATGAAGTTATTTGGGTTTTGTGATAGGGATTGGGCTGAAAGTATTGATAACATGAAAAGCACATCAGGTTATATATTCTTTTATGGATCAGGTGTCATATCTTGGGCATCCAAGAAGCAAGATACAGTGGCATTATCATCTTCTGAAGCAGAATATGTTTCAACTACTTTGGCAACTCAACAAATAATTTGGTTGAGAAGAATACTTGAAGATATGAGTGAGAAGCAAGAAGAAGCTACTACTCTGCTATGTGACAACAAATCTACTATTTTTATGACAAAGAATCCTATATATCACAGCCGCACCAAGCACATCAAATCAAGTACCATTTCATAAGATGTGGTAGAAGAAAAAGAAATTAATTAAAGTCAAGTATATGAAGACTGAAGACCAAATTGCAGACATCTTCACCAAGGCACTACCCAAGAGAAATTTATTTACTTTGGAAATCTCATGGGTATCCAAGGATAACCATTAAAGGGGAGTGTTAAAATATAATGGTTGTTAGTTTTTTAGTATTTTATTTTATTTTATTTAGTCTGAGTTGGGTTTTACATAATGGGCCTATTTCATTATGCTTTGGTGTGGTAGCCTCAGATGGATAAGATCATAAGAGGCATTATATTTATCCGTAGAACCAAGAACAATATTTATATGGTGATGTGCTTAATGAAACAATATAGATCTATTTTTTCTCGAGAGAAAACCTTTACTCTATCTTGATTTTTCTTTCAAAAATAATCTGTGTTGGAAACAATCAGTGTTTTGAAAATCGGATCGGACTGGCTGGTCCAACCGGGAACCAATCATCAGTCCGGTCCGATTTTATTATAAAGTTAACCTTTCTATAACCTAGTAAAAACCGAAAAAATCCTTTGAACCGATCGGATTTCGAATCGGTCCAACCCAATTTTTAGATTTTTTTAATTTTTTATTTAAATTATATTTATATTTTATTATTTTATATTATTAAAATAAAAATTAATTATAATATTATTTGATCTGACTAAGTCGATTCATTCGATCCGACCAAATGATTTATGATCCAAATGTTAAGAGTCATTTTTCAAACCGATGCCAAAAGGCACCGGTTTTAAATGAAAGGTACGGGATCAAAACTTTTACCGGAATGGTGTTAAAGGGAAAAACGCCATTTCAAATGGCGTTTTTCCCCTGCTGAGTCATCATTTCCCTTATTTTTTCTTGACACTGAGGCTTGGCCCCGTCAGCTGGGGGCTGACAGGGGCCAAACGAAATCGCCACATGTGTGGCGATTTCAGAGATGAAATCGCCACATCATGTGGTGATTCCAACACAGAACCCCCGACCAGAGACCTCCGATCGGGGGTTCTTCTTTTAAAGGGCTTCAAGCCCTTTTTCATCCGCTTGAAGCCTAAGTCCGACTTGCTTGAAGTTCCTTTGCTTGCCGGAGAGATTTGGGGGATTCTGTCAAGGTAGATACACATTCCATTCTTAAACTGATTTTTATATGCATGAGATGTGTGTGTATACATTCCCTCATATAATTGATATTAATATATATTTTTTTGACAAAAAGAAATCAATATAGATGTTTTATTTTTGCTATCATCATGAGAGATTAAATGTTCCATACCTTGGGAACCAATATGTGCTAAATGCTACTAAACACACATCTCATGCATATTTAAATTTTTTGTTGTTTGTTGCTGATTAGAGATAAATTTTGATCACCTTTTTTTCAGATGGAAACTGTACGTGTTTTACTATATTATGATGGATCAATTGAACATGGTGGCCAAGAAGGGATACATTATAATCAACCTCCTCGTAAATGTTTGAAATTAAGTACGGGAACATGCTCGCTGAGTTGGTTGATCAGATACGTACAGTTCTAACAATTCCAGAACAGAGACATATCATCAGATTGATGTGGAGATCTCCAACATTGCATCAAAAATATGTGCTTCTTCCAATTGAGGACGACGACGATGTGGAGCACATGTTGACATTTCCCTCGAAGTTTCCAGAATATCGATGTATTGAAGTCTATGTGTTAAAGGATGATGTTCCTGAGCCATATAGTGTTGGTCATGTAGAGAATGTTCGAGACAGTTCTCCTATTGCCCAGCAGCAGGAACAAGTTAGGCCTATAGTGGATTTCCCAATGATTGAGGGAATGATGCCAGCTGTACAAAGTGATGATGTGGTAAACAATCAGTGTAATATTGATAGTCGGGGAATGGAGTCAGACGAAAGTGCAGATGATGACTATTGGCCTGAACATGACGACTCAGAAGAAGAGTCATATGAAGATGAAGAGTCATATGGAGACGTGGTAGTTCATGACACTGGCTTTAGTTCGATTCCTGCATACACTCATCCAGACCCTATTCCAACTCAGGTACATGATCATCAAGCCTTTGCATATGAACAAGTTCCAGAATTTTATAATGAGTTAAATTTGCAAGATGGTGGATGTGTCAGTACTCCAAGAGAGTTGCCCTTCAAATCTCAATTTTGGGATCCATCAATGACTGAGTTTGCTAAAGGATTATTGTTTAATACTAAAGATGAACTGAAGAGAGCATGTGAAATGTATCACATCAAGAAGCATCGCACATATAATGTGGTGGAGTCGAAGAAACTATCTGGTCTGTGAGATGTGCCTCTTCAAGTACTGCCCAACGGTGTCCGTGGAGGTTGCGTGCTACCAAGTTGAAGAAGCATGGATTTTTTGAGATCACAAGGTATGAAGGGCCGCACTCTTGTTTATTCAGTAATTTAACTCGGGATAACAAACATATTACATCTCGAGTTATTAGCCATGCTGTTCGACACATAGTGGAGAAAGATCCAAGTGTGAATATTGAAGCTATTATAGCAACCATTGCAGAACAATTTCACTATACAGTGTCATATGCCAAAGCATGGCATGGAAAGCAGAGGGCATTGATTGATATATTTGGTGAATGGGAACCGTCATATGCAAAGCTCCCTAGATACATGCTTGCACTGCAGAATGCTAACCCTGGAACAGTTGTATGTTGGGATTTCTACAGTGAAGCTAGTTCTTCTGAACGGGTCTTGAATTATGTATTTTGGGCATTTCAACCATCTGTTGAGGGGTTTCGGTATTGTCGCCCGGTGATTTCTATTGATGGAACACATCTTTATGGAAAGTACCGAGGGAAGATGCTGATCGCAACAGGCACTGATGCTGGTAATAGGATATTTCCACTGGCCTATGCAATTGTGGATGAAGAGAGTACAGCTAGCTGGAGCTGGTTTTTGCTGAGGCTTAGGAGGCATGTTGTGAAAGATAGAAATGGGATTTGTCTTATATCTGACCGACATCCTGGTATACTAAGTGCCATAGCTGATAATGAAATTGGATGGGCTCCACCAAGAGCTTATCATCGATATTGTTTGAGACATGTTTGCAGTAATTTCAACTCGAGATTCTCAAATGTTCAGTTGAAAAGAGCAGTATGGAAAGCTGGGAGCGAACATCAGCTTTGGAAGTTTAACTTTCTGATGGAAAGGATTAAAACAGTCAATGCAGAGGCTTGGACTTGGCTATCGGAGTTAGAGCCGGAGAAGTGGACATTGGTACATGA
>UESW01003876.1:90752-164291 GCA_900491605.1 Calamus simplicifolius
TTAGCATACAAACCCACCATCAAAAATCAGGGAGGCTCTAAAACTAAAACCCTCTCCCTCTCTCTCTCTCTCTCTCTCTCTCTCTCTCTCTCTCTCTTTTCAACTTATAAATTATCAAGAAAACAAAGTCATTGATATATATATAAGTACATAAAAGAATTGCCATTTAGACCAAAAGTGCCTCCTTCTGTTCATATCATATAAATTAAATATATATTCTTATTTTTTTAGTTTTAAGTTATACCATTCTTATTAAGCTAAGAATTCAAACCTTAATCAAATTCAATAACAAATATCATGATCAATTGTAATGTTTCAAGACTCCATTTAAAAAGATCAATCGAAAGTTGTCATTCAAATTCTTCAACCCTTTTATATATCTAAAATTTAAATAGTATACAATCAATATAAGATGAAATACACATAGGCTCTCATATTTTAGGATCGGATAGAGCCTCTCTTCTTAGGCTTTCTTCTCACTAATTTTTGCTACAAAAGAGCTTATTCTCCTTCTAGAATTTCCTCCTTTACACTTGCATGTAAATATAATTCACATGGTTTCCAAATTATGACCTTTTTTAAAAAATCCAACAATCAAAAATTCCCACTCCAAAGGTCTCATGTGGAAAGTCCAACTGCAAATATAAATGAAGACGGTATGATCCCATTATTCAACTATAACCAGGAGGAATATTTAAGAGGCAAATAAGCCTTAATCACCAAAAAAGCTCCAAGACATTGAATGCAAGGACTAATGTCAACTCAACTCATCTAAGCCTTTTTCCAACTACATATGGTCGACTATATGAATCTGCTTTCTCCACTCTGCTCGATTTAGGACTAAGTCGATATTCAAATTATAAATAGTATATCTTTTTTAATTATTTCTGTTCGTATTAGTTTAGGTCTACCTCTACCTCTATCCTTATCATGGATTGTTAAAAGATCACTCTTTCTAACTGGAGCATATAAAGGTATACGTGTATATGTCCAAACTATCGCAATCGATTTTATCTTATTTTATCTTCAATTGGGGCTACTCCTATCATTTCTCTTATATGTTTATTTTAATTCTATCTTTTAAAGTTTTACCATATATCCATCTTAACATACGCATTTCTGTTATACTTAATTTATTCACATGTTGTTTCAATATTGCCCAACACTCTATTTTATATAGCATAGTTGGTCTAATAGCAGTGTTATAGAATTTTTCTTTCAATTTTAATGAGATACGTCGATCATACAATACTTCCAAAGCACTTTTCCATTTAATCCATCATGCTTTAATTTTATGATTCACATCTTCACCTATTTTACCTTCATGTTGAATAATTAATTTTAAATACCTAAATTTTTTACTTTTTGATATCTTTTGGCTTACAATCTTTGCTATTTCTTCATTTATATTTCTACTCCCACTAAAATTATATTTCGTATATTCAGTTTTAGTTCTACTAATCATAAAACCTTTAGATTCTAAAGCCTCTCTCCAAATCTTTAGCTTAGCATTTACTTCAGATTTAGTTTCATCAATCAATACTATATCATCTGTAAATAGCATACACCATGGATACTATTTTGATATGTTTGGTTAATTCATCCATAACTAATACAAAATGATACGGACTTAAGACAGATCCTTGATGTAAACCTACAGTAATTGAAAACTCACGGGTTTCTTCTATTATTATTTTAACAATAGTTATTGCTCTATCATATATATCTTTATCAATTCTATGTACCTTTTGGTAACTCTTTTTTCTCTAAATTCATAATATTATTTCTTTAGGTGTTCTATTATGCTTTCTCTAAATCAATAAAAATCATATAAAGATCTTTTTTCTTTTCCCTATACCGCATATTTTTACATATTTTTAACAAGGTTCAATGTGTAACAAAATTATAGGAGTTGATAATTTGGTATGCAATGCCATATACAAGTCGGATTTTTGCTAGAGAAGATAAAAAAGAAAAATCATGTGAGGGCATGCACTATAACAAATGTAGGCTTTGCTTACAATTTTTGCACCAACGATTTTAAAATTGTAGGCAAAAGAGACCTTCCTTATAATTTTTTGAAATCGTAGGGAAAGGTTTTGTAGTGAAAGAATTTCTAATATGAAGAATAGCTTTTTTTTTTTGAAAAATTATTTCCTTATGATAAAATCCAAAATTGTTGGAAAAGGTTTTAGCATCTCTGTGGAAAAACTTTTGCCTGCGATTTTAGTGAAAATCGTAGGAATTTTTTTTCTTAGGTCATCAAATTCTTGAAGGCAAAATCATCCGTCAATTTTTTTCTCTAAATTGAATAATTTTGCCTATGATTTTCTTAAGTCGTAAGGAAACATTTTGCTGCGAGTTTGGTCGATGTCGTAGAAAAATATTTAGTAAGTCTTTTCCTATGATTTTTATAAAAATAATAGGCAAAGACTTTCCTCTAGATCTTTGCCTATAAAATCCGTGAAATTCGTATGCAAAAGGTTCAGTGGATAGCCTTTGCCTACAACAAAATCTGTGAAATTCGTAAGCAAGGTTCAATAGCCTGCTTTTGAACCTTGCCTATAATTTAAATTAAAATCATAGGCAATGACTTCAGCTGAACCTTTGCTTACGAATTTCACAAATTTCGTAGGCAAAGGTCTAGAGAAAAGTCTTTGCCTATGATTTTATGAAAATCATAGATAAAGTCTTACTGTTGAACCTTTGACTACGAGTTTGACTCATTTCATAGATAAAGGTTCACTGGCCAGCCTTGCCTACAATTTAAGTGAAAATTGTAGGCAATGACTTTAGCAAAACCTTTGCCTACGAATTTCACGAATTTCATAGGCAAAGGTCCAGTTTTTGCCGACGATTTTCATGAAATTATGAAAAAGACTTACTAAACCTCATTCCTCCGACAGTCCTCTTCGACTCTTTATGACTTCCCTCATTCTGCCTAATTCCCGACGTCCACCTCCCTTCGTTCCTGAGCTCCCAAACCGCTGCTAGAACCTATGCCATTGTCGCCGAAAATTGTGTTGACGTATGCCATTCTTGTCGAAAAGGTGACTACTTTTGGCCTCATTTCTCATTGCATCATCGGCTGACCTAGAGTCCTAGGGCTCCTCTTCTCCTCCTTCCAAACTTTTCTCTCTCTAAAGGTACATCTTGCTGTCGCCCCCTAGTCAAACTTCCAGAGGAACTTTTAGGTCCTTCCTAGTCGACCACTCTCCTCGATCCCTTTCTCCTCATGTATCTTCTGATTCTGAGATTGATAGTTGTTTTGACCTTCATGGTTGATGGCTTTATTGTGTTGTTAGTTCCTTTGTTTCAATTTGTTCTTCAATGTGTTAGGATTTTGGATGATTTGGTATCATTAGTCTCATTGTTTGACGATTTCTTGGCTACTCAAAACGGGGTTTGTGGTTTTCCCTTTGTAATCACTATTATTTTGTAAATTAGGTCATGCGCCTATTGTTGATTTTGGTTATCTGGTTTATTTTAATATAATTAATTGAGTTTTATGTAATTGGGCTGTACTTTGAATGATTTTCGGTGCTTCCAGCATTAATGGGTTTTGCTGCACGCTTTAGTCTCTGAAGTTGTTGCTTTTGGTTTTAACTACGGCATTTGAAAATGTATCTTTTTCAGATTGCTTTGGTGGCATTTGGATACTTCAAAGGGGATTTCAAGTTGTGGGTTTGATTTTTTTTTTTTTGGTTTTGTGTGTGTGTGTGTGTATGGGGGGGGGGGGGGGGGGCGGAGATTTACGTAGCAGCGGCCATTATATTTTCTGTAAGTTAGACCATGTTCATAATGGATTTTTGGTCTCTGGGTTAGCTGATTTTATAAATACTTAGTTGGGTTTATCTGGTATTGAGCTTTACTTTATATTGATTAGTTTGTTATGCTTTGGCATCAATCAGCCTTCCATACATCGGTGGACAGCTTTTCTTTCTGTGCATATGTTTGGTATTTTATAAAATGATATGATTTGGAGGTGAAGTGGAAGGATTATGTTGTCTGTTCATAGATTAACATTGAATATTTTCTGTATTTCGTTTTTATCATTTTTTTGTTGAATTTCCTGGTATTGGTCAGTTTTGATGAGAAAGCTGGGTTTTGTAGGTCTAGTAGTGATCCACTTCTCATCTCTTTCTTTTTCAAGAAATTGATGCTTTGAGTTGACAGTGCATACTATAAATATTTTGTCAGTAAAGCATGCCAGAATTATACTATTTCATAAAGCTAATATCTTATATCCACCATTCTGCATTTCTAATTTATGTTTGTTACTTGGCAGCAATTCATAGTATCATTCATTGGGCACTGAATTTCAATCTAAACCTTATTTTTATAGACCTTTCTTCTTTGTGAAACTTGGTACCAACAAAAGAGACATATCTAGGTACAGGAGTCACATTAGTTACATTTGGTTCCCTCATGGCTTTTTAGAAGGCTTAGATTGGCTTATTGTTCTTTAGAATTGACTATTTAAAATTTGGATGGTCTGTCTGGGAGCACAGTGGTTCTACTTGTTCCTGAACACCTGGTTGTATCAAATGTGTGTTTGAGTTGGTTTGCTGATCACCCTGTCTGTGTGGGTGCATTTATATCAGGTTGGGTATTTTTTTTTCCACCATAAGGGATGTTGTAGGCTTTTAGATATGAACATTTCTGAAATTTACTCATAATAGGGCAGGCTGAATTTGTTCTGTCATAATTATGGGCAGCTTTTCAAAGTTGGATTCACTTTGTGCTGTTTGGAGTTTAAATGCATCGACAAATCAAATTCAGGCTTCAGTAATTTGGCCTGACTGGGACTTTGATAGGACTCTGGTTGAATTATGTTTTCAGCCAACCTTCTCTATCTGTCCTTAAATCCCCATATCAACATTTCCTACTTTTGTTTTGTGGTGGTACATTCTGAACAAATATAACTTGATGCCTGTTATCAAGTTCCTCTCCTATCTGGACAGCATGCAGATTAAAATTAATTTTACTTTCTTTATGGGATAAGTTACGAAGATGAGGCTTCAATCAGAATTGCTAAATAAGATGTTCATTAAACATTAGTTTGCAATTCTATTGATTCTGTTACTAAACAGTGGAAGTTTGAACTGAAGGACTTGAGTGTTGTATTTGTTGGGCCTGGTGTGGTGCTATCAAGGTCTAGGTTGGGCTAACTTATAATGAACTGAGTGTGAATCCAAGGGTTGAGATTAAATTAAGTCATGGGTGTACAGGCTTGGATGTTATTTTAATCTTATTGGATTAGTCCATAAAATTTTTTGTTGAGTCTAAGCTATTTAAATCCTAATTTTTAAGATTTAATGAATAAGCATAGGTTCTTTTCTTCCAAATAATTCATGGCCGACCTCCCATCTTCTCACCCCTTCTTCTTCCCTTGCGTTTCGGGCGTTCTTGGCATCAAGACTCTCACGGCGGTGAATTACGGGCTTCCCGCACGACGTGATCAAGCGCATTCCCTATTCTCCACCGTCGGTGCGTAGAGAGATCTGCTCCCTATTATGCATTTGGGTAGTGTGTAGCCTCACATCCAAATTCACATGTGAGCCAAGAGGAAAACACATGCATGTGTGACGGAGCCAAGAGGAAAACGCACGGGGGCCTAGGCCTGGGAACCAGGGAAGAACAAAACAGATTAAAAGAGACAAAAAAGGGGCAGGAGCGGTGGTTTAAACAGGTGACTAGGGGTCAAAGGGTAAGAGCCTTACCACTGCTGCTTTGATCATTGGCAAGAAAAGATGAAAGTTCAAGGTATTTATTCAGTAATGAGATTTTACTACTCAATTTTAACAGTTGGTATCAGAGCCAGATTCAGAAAGAAGAAATTTAAAAATCTTCAAAGAGCTTAAAAATATCAGCAAGGCTTCATTAAGGTACTTCTCAATTTTTTTTAAATTTTTTGTGCTATTTTTGATTGATATCTAGTCATAGATAGTAGCATAAAAATAGATTTTAAGAAGTTTGATGTAAAGAAAAGTTTCTCCAGATGGAAAGTCTGGGTAGAAGGCCTTCTTGTACACAAAGTTTAAATCTGGCCTTGAAGGAAAGGCCAGATGGGATGACAGATAAACAGTAGATGTCGTTAGAGAAGAAAGCATATTCAGCGATTAGAGGATATCTAGCAGATTCAACCCTCTGTTCAGTGCTGAAGGAGAAGACCCCGAAGCAACACTGGACGAAGTTGCACACCTTCTACATGGGAAAGAACATGTGTAATAAGTTGATATTGAAGAAGCGTTTCTACAGTTTTCGGATGGCAGAAGGTAGAGATGTGCTGGCCCATATCCAGGTGTTCGATCAGATGAGTAATGAATTGCTAAATGTTGGGGTAAACATGGAGGGGAAAGATAAGGCACTTCTACTATTGTGTTCACTGCCTACATCATATGACTCATTGGTTGCGACGCTACTTTACGAGAAGAAGACACTATTCTATGAAGATATTGTCTCGGTACTTCGGACGAATGAGCAGAGGAAGAAGATGACTAAAGAAGCTATTCCCCAAAAGGGTCTATCTGTGGGGGAAAGGTCAGGCAGAGGTAAGGACAGAAGAAGGCCTAGGGATGGTTAAAGTTTAGGAAAGCAAGAGAGAGGTTAAGTACCACAAGTGTAATAAGGTAGGACATTTTAAGAGGGACTATCTTAAGTAAAAAAATCAGAAGGGAGAAAATGGAGGATCTGAGTCAGTGAGTACAGTTGCAGACCAGAAGGTAGAGGATGATCTTGATTGTATCAGATGGTCACAGGCACAATACAGAGATGTGGACCATGAATTCAACTTGTTCTCATCCTTACATTCCCAACCGATCATGGTTCAGCACTTACACCGAGATTGATAAGGGGAGTGTGAGTTTGGAGATGATCACCCTTGCTAGATGGCAGGGATTGGCACAGTGTGAGTGACGATGTTTGATGGGATGATGCGCACTCTTACCAACGTGAAGCATGTTCTAAAGTTCAAGAAGATCTTGTATCACTGGGGTACCTAGAGCAGACAGGATACAGCTTCACTAGTGATGTCAAGAGTGGAGTTCTGAACATTTACAATGAAGCTATGGTGGTAATGAGAAAAAGAAGGCTGGAGAACAACCTATACAGGATTAAGGGCTCTATGGTGACCGAAAGATCTAAGGCAGTAGTTATGGAACATGATTCTCAAGATATGATAGGATGTGGCATTACCGCCTAAACCACATGGGAGACAGGGGATGAAAGAACTAAGTAAGAGGAGGCTGCTTCCAGACCTGAGTAATGAAGTTATAAAGATCTATGAGCCATATCAAATGGGGAAGCAAAAGAGAGTACAGTTCTTAGTTAGCATAGTTAGAAGTGCGAACCCCTAGAGCTAGTACACATAGATGTCTTGGAACCAGTCCCAGCTTTTGCAAGGAATGGGGCTAAATACTTCTTGACCCTGATAGATTATTTCTCAAGGAAGCTGTGAGTTTACTTCATAAAGGAGAAATCAGATGTTTTCACTAAGTTCAAATGACACAGGTTTTACATGTTTGGTATTGAAACCAAACATTTATAAAAAAAAGGTTAAAGTAAAAGACACCATTTAAAATGGTATTTTTCGTGTCTACCATTCAAATGGATGGGCGTTTGAGGAGCGCCACTTGAAATGATGCTTCTTAAAAGTGTCATTTTAAGTGATACTTTTAAAATGAGAAGCACCACTTAAAGTAGAAGAGGACTCGGGCGCAAAAGTGGAAGCAAGAGTGGGGGCGATAGGCGGTTTAAAGAAATGCCACGATGAACATAAAAAATGTTATTTAAAATAATATTTTTTATTTTAACTTTTTTATAAAATATTTAATTTCAATACCAAACATGTAAAACTGGTGTCCAATGACACCGGGTTCGGGTCTTATTTGTCACCAGTTTTAAAAATAGATCCCCGTGTAGTCCAACGAATCCAATGAAGAAGCCGTGCAACAGGTGGTTGGAGACCGTGCGGTGAAGGAAGACACCGTGGTGGTTAAGGGTGCGAGTCATGACTATCATCCACACTGTTGAGCGTCATCAGTGTAGAGAGAAGACTTAGCCGATAAGGGCAAGCCTCCGGAAAGAAGCCCGAGGCCAATTTGACCGTGGTGGTGGTGAGGGAAAGCATTGCTGCTGGGCGATGGAGCAGCAGAGATCTTGTGGAATTGGTGTGAAATGGGATGTGCTCGACTGTGAGCATCCTTTTAGCGAGGACTCCAGAGCGGGGTGATGAGGCAGTCCTCTGATGAAGCTAAAAGGGCGAGAGCATCGCTCCCTCCCATAGGTCGAGTTGTGACGGAAAGGAGGACTACTGGCAGCTATGACCGTGCACCAAGAGGAGTACTTGGTCGATGAGCTACGGTGCCTGAGTGGAAGAAAGTCCGATCGAGGAGCTGGATCAGTGAAGAAAGGAGGTAAAGGAAGAGGAAGAAAGATAAGGAAAAAGATAAAAGAAAAAGAGGGAAAAAAGAGGGAAAAAAAAAAAGGAAAAGAGGGAGAGGGAAAAAAATCCTATTTTTTAAAAAAGTAGAGAAGGTGATTCTGCCAAGAATAAGCCTGAGATAAATCTAAATAAGTAGAACAATCATTCCAACACTATTATAGATAAACTATTTTTGTTCAGCACTAAAATATGAGCCTTGCTTTACAAGCATAAAGAATTATTTCTTTGCTTTTAAACTAAAGCCTTACTCTAAGGTAGTGTTTGATAGAAAAAATATTATTCATGGATAAGTGTATGGGATAGAGTTTATCCCCTGGCTATCCCTAAGGATATCCCTTGGCTATCCTATTGATCATATCAAATGCAAAAGGTAATAAATCCATAGGATAACTTTTTTTTACTCTTATTTGGAGTAGGATAACCAGTTATTCCTACATTTCTAGGGAATAAATTGAGGGATAACCCATGGTTAACCATGGATTATCCCTTTGGTTAACTTTATTCCCAGCTATCCCTTAGGTAGTGTTTGATAGGAAAAATGTTATCCATGGATAAGTGTACGGGATAGAGTTTATCCCCTGACTATCCCTAGGGATATCCCTTGGCTATCCCATTGATCATATCAAATGCAAAAAGGTAAATCCATGGGATAACCTTTTTTTACTCTTATTTGGAGGGATAACCAGTTATTCCTGCATTCTCTAGGAATAAATTGAGGGGATATCCCATGGTTAACCATGGTTAACCATGGATTATCCCTTTGGTTAACTTTATTCCCTGCTATCCCTTATAGTTATGGCTTTGGGAATAAGAGGGGATATCCAGAGGATATCCCCTCTTATCCCCTATTTCAAACACTACCTTATAGTTATGGCTTTTGGGAATAAGAAGGGATATTCTTTAGATATCCCCTTTTATTTTCTATTTCAAACACTACCTAAAAAAAGATTAGAGGCTTTCTCTATTTGTTGAAGTTTCGCTTCATATGAAAATGAAAAGCTTCCTATTTTTGTCAAAATCCTACTCCATATCATAGGTTTCTTTTGTTTAATAAAGTGTTGCTCCAAACTATTCTATTGTAGTGATTAAATTTAGAATATTTTAGTGAGACGATAAAGTGAAGTATTGCTATAGGGTAATTATTATTAGACAGTTTCATCTATTTTGGACATACCTATCCTATATTGAGTTAGTGGATCGGCAAGACTGTGCCAAGCACACGGGAAGATAGCGTCAAGCATGCTAGAAAGTTGATTTTGAAAAAAAATTTACAATATCAACAACGAAGTTCGAAATTGATAAATTCAATAGAGAGAATGATTTTGACATCTGATATATCAAGATACAAACATTTTTGATGCAATAAAGATTATGAAGATGCTAGAAGGCGGAGAAAAATTACTAGCAACCATATCTAATGGAGAGAAGGTTGAGTTCTTGGCAAGAACACAGTATAATTTTATTGTATTTAGCAAATAAAGCTATCAGAGAAGTCGTTGAAAAAAAGTTAATGGCTAGAACTTGATTGAAATTAGAGAGTATATACATGTTGAATTCTCTCATAAGCTACTTATATTTGAAGCACAGACTTTATCACCTTCAAATAAAAAGAAAGTATACTAGTGAAAGGCCATATTGATGAGTTCAATAAAACAATTCTTGATAAAAGGAATATTGGAATTAAAAAAGAAGATGAAGATCAAGCCCTGATTCTCTTATGCTTATTACCATCCTCATATAAGAATTTGTGGACACATTATTATATGAAAGAGTCTTTCGGTGAACAATGTGAAAAATGCCCTGTAATTTAGGAAGTTAAAGAGAAGGGTATTTGCAGACTATGGGAAGAATCAAGAAGAAGGCTTGATCATAAGAGGTAGGAGCAATGAGAAGAATTCAAGCATGAAGAAAAATTAAGATCAAGTTAAAATATTAGAAACTTCATTGCTATAAGAAAGGGCACATTAAGAGAAACTATGCAAAGAAGAAAGAAAAGGATGCGAAGGAAAGTATCTTGGAAGTTGAAGCAAGTATAGTTGAAGAAAGCAATTTGAAAAGCTTTGATGATGTGAGAAGCAAGTTACTCTTAGTCAATGCTAGTAACTCTAAAAATAGTGGATTCTTGACTTCGATTGTTTCTTTATATGACTTTAAATAAAAGTTGATTTTCTACATATCAGTTAAAGACAAGCAAGGTTCGATTAGTAGCAATAAGGTTGCATACGTTCTTAGAATTGAAATGATTTGAATTAAGATGTTTGATGATTTTGTAAGATCCCTAAAGGCTTAGCATGTTTTGGGGCTAAAAGGATTCTGATTTTCTTGAGCATACTTATTTTTTAGGGTTTTAAATATTTTACTGAGAATGGTATGCTGAAAGTTTCTAAGGGTATTCTTATGATAATCAAAGGAAGAATGGTGAATAGCTTGTATTAGCTAATCGAAAGTATTATTACCAGCAGCATTACTGCAGTTCCTTTATTTATTAGAAAATTTATTGTGACTTAGAGAATTATATTTATCTATTGATAGAAAATTTAGTATAAAATAAAAAAGCTCACATATTTTAAAATTTTGGTTATATTTAGGCTAGATTCCGGCTTAAATAAGGGTCAATGCTTTGAAACTATTTTGACTCATATTCAGGTCACGTTTGGATTGAGGCAAGTAACGATTGAAGTAGCTGATGTGGCTGATCAAGCCTTGTTAGGGTTAATGGAGAGCAACTGACGGAATCCTCAGCTTCAGCCTCCGAGGCCCTCTCGGTCTTTGAGACCCCCTCGGCCTCGGACCTCCTGTCCCTTCAAACTCGGACTCAAGTCTCCTCGGCCTCGGACCTCATATCCCCTCGGCCTCGGACTCAAGTCCCCTTAGCCCCGGACCTGGGGTTCCCTCGGCCTCGGACCTCATGTCCCCTCGGCCTCAGACCTCATATCCCATCGGCCTCGGACTCAAGTCCCCTCGGCTTCGGACTTGGAGCCCCTCAGTCTAGGACCTCGCGTTCCCTCGGCTGCGGCCCTAGGATCTCTTCGTCCTCGAGCCGCCTAACACCACCACGTGGCCCAGCAACAGCCTGCAGCTGCTACGCGGCCCACTAACCGTCTGCAACTGCGTATGACCACTGTCCGTAACGGCGCACGCCTAACACAACTGTGCCCACCTGCCACCTGTGGCACCGCGCCTGGTAGGGGGAAGACAGAGTGAGACACCTCTGACATGCCCAGTGTCGGTTACGACCTGTCCATGTCAGCTTGGCCACTGCCCACTATCGGACACGATGCATCGGGATTAGCCACCTTCTGGAAAGAAAAAAGGGAACCTTCGAATAGGTATAAAAGCCCATACTTACAACGAGGGAAGGGATCTGAACTCAAGCTCTCTTAACTTCTTATTGGTTCTTTTTCTTACTGTTCCCGAGTCGCTTACTTGAGCGTCGGAGGGTCCCCATCAGTGCAGCCGGTCTCCGGAGACTTCTTTGTAGGAGCTTCTTCAAAGAGGGTCTCCGTTTTCCGGCGTTGAAGGAACGTGATTTGGCATCAATAGTAGCTTTTTTTTTAGTTTTAATTTTATGCTCGAATCTGATTTAAATTAGTTTGAATTTGACCCATGATCTAGCCTAAAGTCGAATTGGTTGAACCAGCCGGAGCTCATTTCTTATCCTATTTATAGTGCTAGGAGTGAGCGCTAAAGCGAGTGACGGAGGTTCTAGGATTTTGGCATTCGTTGTGCTTAAGCAATCGTAATAGATGCATTTGGAACGCCCTAATTGTTCTGCCCCTTCATAATGCTCCTAATAAGCACTAAAGCGAGTGAAGAAGGTCCCAAAATTCCGAGCATCCTATAAAGCTGGGAGCAAGCATTAAAGCATAATGGATCGATGCATTTGGAGCGTCCTAAGAGCTTCGCCTTTTTATGGTGCTGGGACGTTTCGAGATTCCGCTATGCTTCGTGCTTACGCTATTGTGATAGATTCGTTTGGAAGCTTTGCCTTTTTATGGTGCTGGGAGGTTTCCACTTTCCAGATTCCGCTATGCTTCGTGCTTAAGCAATTGTGACAGATTCGTTTGGAACGTCGTAACACCACCTCTTTTATGGCGCTTTCTGGACCAAGAATGATGCCAGACTCTTTTGCAGCAGAATGGCATCGTAGTAATGCAACTGCGAGAGGACTGGCAACATTTGCAGTTCATGCCATCTAATAGGATGGCTATTTTTTTAGAGGGAAAGTAAAAGGCGAAGCTAAGAATAGGTGATAATATCTGGTATTTTTTCGCATATCGAATCGCGAGATGGTGGATTTAGGAGGCAGTGCTTTGCCGTTAAGGGAACTTAATTAGATGTTAAAATTTTTTCAATATGTCAACTAATATAATTATTATTTGAATTAACTATATATAAAATTAATAAAATATTTTATTAATTTATTATAATTAGTAGCTATTATTTATGTTATTAGGTTATTTGATGGCCGTATAGACTTACGCTAAGTTTGAATCTTATGAATAAGCAACCCATATTGTATAGGGCACGCAATATTTTGAGTTAATTGTTATAAAGAAAAGTCTCTGTTTTTATCTCCTAAATATTGCCATAGTTCTGTTAAGTTGTAATACTTTTGTTGTCCTAGAATAAATGAAAGCATTCTTTTCAGCCACATAAATATAAGATTCTAATCAGGTTCTTCATTGCCGGGAGGTATGGATCATTATAGAAAAATTATAGCTAGGTAAACACCATTATAGAAAAATTATAGATTTTACGATGAATTCAAGTATAATTTATTTTATATTATACATGCATATATACATATGGAATTGAGATTATAATCATATTTTAGATTTATTGATACTCCAGATTTTCTTTCATGAAATTATAATGAAATCAAGAACTTCCCTCCAAGTCCAAGATTTCTTCTTTCTCGTTGATCCTCTCCATCTGCATCGATGAGATAGCTGGATCGTGATGCCAAGCAGAAGGGCAAATCAAACACTCAGATTCTTCTTGAAGTTGTCGTTGATCCTAAACTTAGATTGTATTTGAGGAAGGAAATAAGGGGATATCCATCCATATATATCATCTCTTATTTTTAAAAGCTATAACTACACGGATTAGTTGAAAATAATTTTAATCAGAAAAAAAAAACTCATATTTAAACATGAATTATTTTCTTAATTTATTTCTAAAAAAAATAAAGAAATAGCTGGTTTTAAATTTTATTAACACAAGTTACCATCCGTTCGTTAGTTCATAGTAGTTCAATATATTTTAACCTCATAAAAGCCACTTAATAGCTGCTCATTGCATTGTTTCCGACATTTTTGATGAATCTTGGCTTGAGAGCCTCTCTCACACTCTCTCTCTTTTGTGATAACCAAGAAGAAGGTCTATGACCATATAAAAACTATTTCCTATGTGTCCTAAAGATAATTTGTACAAATTATGGAAGAAAAGATATTGTCCGACAAATTTTTTTCTTCTCAATATTATCTAATTTGCAAGAAAAGATATTGCATTCATCCTTGATTTGAAAATCTAATAAACTAAATATTCTTTAAGAAGTAGCGCTCATAATTTGATTAATCATTCATTTAAGCTATAGCAGCGGAGAGCCTCTCTATTTTAACGTCAAGAATATCATCGGTCGTTCAGCAGCTTATCTCATTACCTCAAAAAAAAACTTAATTATTAGAATAATTAATTCAAAAATTATGTAAAATGATAAATTTTAATAATATATTTTAGAAAGAAAAGTTGGCAAAAGTAAAAGTTAGAAGAAAATGGAGAAAAATAAGATGTATTTTTATGACATATCCGATGAGTGAAATCACATGCCGTTAATTTTTGTTTGTGCTCTCAAAATAATTAGTTATGTGACAAATAATTAAGAAGCCTTTTTTATTATATAATTAAAAGAGTAACAATAGAACAAAGAGACTAAAAAAAGAAAGTATTGAAATATGTTCTCTTTTATTTCATCCTTTCTTATTTCATCCATCCCTTTAAATTCAATTCTATACCATCTATTTATAGGCAAATGGGAAAAGATGTTATAGGTAATACCAATAGACATAACCTCCTTAAAATACCAATAGATACATCTTTATAACTTGACATAACATTTATTTAGAATACCAATGAACATCCATTTTATTAGTAATCTTATAACACTCCCTTTGGATGTCCATTGACCATAGGAAGTATATCATTCATGTTTTTTATTTTATTGAGAGGGGATACTGCCTCATTAAAAATCTTACCAAAAAAACCCAATGGGACAAAACCACATCTAAAAAAAAACTAAAGTATTTTACTCCCCTTTTTACTGCATCTCTTGATATACTTTCCTTAAAATTATCATTCAAGATCTTTGAGTTGTCATAGTCCAATTTTTTGGACTAACTCTTCAAATCTCTTTGTAGATAGTGCTTTTGTAAATAAATCAGTGAGATTATCGCTAGATCGAACTTGTTGAACATTAATAGCATCACTCTTCTAAAGGTCATGAGTAAAAAAGAACTTTGGGGATATATGTTTTGTTCTGTCACCATTGATATACCCTCATTTCAGTTGAGCTATGCAGGCTGTATTATCCTCATACAAAATAGTTGGTACCTTCTTTTGAGAGAATTATCCATATGTATTCTAAATGTGTTGGATTACCGATCTAAGCCATACACATTCTTGGCTTGCTTCATGAATTGCCAGAATTTCGCTATGGTTAGATGATGTAGCCACAATTGTTTGCATTGTAGAACGCCATGAAATAGCAATGCCACCGTATATAAAGACATAACCCGTTTGTGATCGACCATTATGAGGATAAGACAAATATCCTGCATATGCAAAACCTACCAACTCGGATTTGGATAAATTTGAATAATACAAACCCATATCCATTGTATCTCTGAGGTATCGAAATATGTGCTTAACACCTGTCTAATGCCTTCTTGTAGGTGAAGAACTATATTTTTCTAACAAGTTTACTAAAAAAGATATATCAGGTCGAGTGTGAATCACAAGATATATTAATGCACCTATTGCACTAAGATATGGTACTTCAAGACCAAGTAGTTTTTTGTTATCTTCCTTAGGTCGGAAAGAATCTTTATCAATTTTAAGTGACCTTACGGCCATTGGAGTACTCAATGGGTGTGCTTATCCATATAAAACCTTTCAAGTATCTTTGTTGTATAAGCAGATTGGTGCACAAAAATCTCATTCTTAAGATGCTCGAGCTGTAGGCCAAAGAAAAATTTTGTTCTTTAAAGATCTTCATTTCAAATTCTTGTTTTAAGCAATCTGCTATCGTTGAAGCTCTTCAGGAGTTCCAATTATGTTCAAATCATCAACATATACTGCAATGATCACAAATTGTAATTCGGATCTCTTTATAAAGATAAAAGGACATATGAGATCATTGTTATAGCCTTGTTTCAATAGGTATTCAATCAAATGATTGTACCACATACGCCCTGCTTGTTTTAACCCATAAAGAGACTTCTGCAACTTTATTGAAAAATGTTCTCTCGAATTAGAGTTAGACTTTTCAGGCAATTGTAATCCTTCTGGGATGTTCATATAGATATCATTGTCAAGTGAGCCATATAGATAGGCTATCACTACATCCATAAGATGCAATTCAAGTTTTTCATGCACTGCTAGACTAATCAAATATCGAAAAGTTATTGCATCCACCACAGAAGAATACGTCTCTTCATAATCAATACCGAGTATTTATGAGAACCTTTGGGCAACTAGTTGTGCTTTGTATCTCACAATTTTATTATCCTTATTTTGCTTTCGCACGAATACCCATTTATATCCTACAGGTTTTACACCAGCAGGTGTTTGGACAACTGGTCAAAAAACTTTACGTTTCGCTAGCGATTTTAATTCAGAATCGATTGCATGATTCCATTCTAGCCAATTTTGTTGATGTCTACATTCTACCATAAACATGGTTCATGATCCTTATTTTATTTTTAATATTTTGCACAATATAATATGCAAACTTATCGTCGACGATCATCTTATATTGATTCCATCTTTTCCCAGTCATAACATAATTGATAAAGATCTTTTCATTTTCTTTGATTTTAGGTACCTTATTCTCATACTTATCTGGAGTCCCAATTACTTCTGTTATTATATTGGAAATCTTTTCTCGCGTCACAATATCTTCAATCTAATTATCTAAATGCTTTACTCTTTTCTTTTGTGAGGATTTTTATCTTTGGAACCAACTGGTCCATGCTTTACTTGTCCCTTTATCTCATTAGCAGTGGTAGGTTATTCTTTAGGGACAACAATTATGATTGAAGCATTTGCAGCCGGTAGATGTGACTTTGTTACTCTGTTAAGGTTAGTAAATGTGTCTAGCAATGATTTGCTAGTTTTTGCATGTAAATTATCTTCTAAATTTTAAGTTCATATTGTTTTGTACGAGGATCAAGATGGGACAATGATAATTCATTCCAACTAATTTCTTTTACCAACTGCTTATTTTCTTCCCCTAATATTAAAAAAATAGACTTATCAAAATGATAATTGGCAAAACGTGTTGTAAATAAATCTCCTATAGATTGTTCAAGATATTTAATTATAGATGAAGATTCATACCCAACATATATCCCTAACCTCCTTTGAGGTTCCATCTTAGTGCGTTGTGGTGGAGCAATTGGAATATAAACTACACATCCAAAAATACTTAGATAAAAAATATTTGGTTCCTGACCATAAACCAATTATAGCGGAGAGAATTCATGATAATTCGTTGGCCTGATGCGAATAAGTGCTGCTGTATGTAAAATAACATGTCCCCATGTAGACAAAGAAAGTTTTGCTCTCATAAGTAATGGTCTTGCAATCAGTTGGATCCGTTTGATAAGCGATTCCGCAAGACCATTTTAAGTATGAACATATGCTACAGGATGTTCAATAGTGATTCCAATAGTAGTACAATAATCATTAAATACTTGAGAAGTAAATTCACCAGCATTGTCAAGGCGTATTGTCTTAATAGGATTATCTGAAAAATGAGCGCATAGTCGAATTAATTATGCTAGTAGTCTTGCAATGCTAGGTTGCGAGTCGATAATAAGCATACATGTGACCATCTAGTTGAAGCATCAATTAAAACCATGAAATATCTAAATGGTCCACTTGGTGGGTAAATAGGTCCACAAATATCACCATATATGTATTCCAGAAATCCAAGAGATTCAGTCTTAATTTTAGCCAGTGATGGTTGATGTGGCTGATCAAACCCCAATGGAAGCAGACTTAGTGGGAGGTGAGCACCGTCTTCGACTGGGATCAGGCCCGGGGGGACCTAACCAAGGGCTGTCCGTCGTTGGCCGACGCTGCCTCGGCACAGTTGGCCTCGGCCCCAGACGGCCTCAGCCCCGGTCGGCCTCAGCCCCAGTCGCCCTTAGCCTCGGTCGGCCTCAACCCCTGTCGGCCTCGGCCCCAAACGGCCTCAGCCCCAAACGGCCTCAGCCCCAGTCGGACTCGACCCCAGTCGGCCTCGGCCCTTGTCGGACTCAGCCCCCAGTCGGCCTTGGCCCTAATCGGCCTCAGCCCCAGTCGGCCTCGGTCTCGTTGGCTCGGCCCCAGTCGGCAACGATTATTTTTTTTTTTAATGAGGGGGAAGGGGGCTTACCTCGGTAGAAAGGGGACGCCGCCGGAGTGGGGGGAGCTGCTGCCGGTTGTTCGTAGCGTCGGGGGAGAGGGCGGGGGGAGCCGGAGGAGGGGACGGTGGCGGTTAGGGTAAGAAGAGGAAGAAGAAGGGAAGCGGAGGGGGCCGGCCCGACCCAGCTTATATAGTAGTGATTAGTGACGCAAATCTGCGTCGCTAATCACTCGCTATTTTTTTAAAATTTATTATTGATTAGCGACGCAACAACGTGTCGCTAATCCATCGCTAATTTGGTCTTTTTTATTATTTTATGTAAAACTTAGCGATGCAACTAATTGCGTCGCTAATGAGTCGCTAATTTGGCGCCAATGTCCGGCGAAAAAATTATTTTTATTTTCTAGGAAAATGCATCGCTAATGCGTCGCAATATTTTTTTATAATTATAACTGATAAAAATTATATTTTCTAAAAATAATTGTAATGCATATATTGCGTCGCAATGTTTTATTTTTAAATTTTTTTACAACATTTATTTCTCTAAAAATCATTGCGACGCAATATATGTGTCGCAATATTAAAACTTGTTTTCTCTGAAAAATTATTTTTATTTTCTAGGAAATTGCATCGCTAATGCGTCATAATATTTTTTTAATAATTATAACTGATAAAAATTATATTTTCTAAAAATAAATGCGATGCATATATTGCGTCACAATGTTTTATTTTTATATTTTTTTACAACATTTATTTCTCTAAAAATCATTGCGACACAATATATGCGTCGCAATATTAAAACTTGTTTTCTCTAGGATCGATCCGACGGTTGAGATCAATCCAAGCCCTGATCCCGATCGGCCACGATCGATCTCGGACCGTTGCGATCGGTCCGATCGCCGACGATCCGACGGTTGCAATCGATCCAAGCCCTGATCCCGATCGGCCACGATCAATCTCGGACCGTGGCGATCGGTCCGATCGTCGACGATCCGACGGTTGTGATCGATCCAAGCCGTGATCCCGATCGACCACGATCGATTTCAGACCGTTGCGATCGGTCCGATCGGCGACGATCCGACAGTTGCGATCGATCCAAGTTATGATCCCGATCGGCCACGACCGATCTCGGACAGTTTCGATCGGTCCGATCGCCGACGATCCGACGATTGCGATCAATCCAAGCCATGATCCCGATCGGCCACGACTGATCTCAGACTGTGGTGATCGGTCCGATCGGCGATGATCCGACGGTTGCGATCGATCCAAGCCATGATCCCGATCAGCCATGACCGATCTTGGACCGTTGTGATCGGTCCAATCGCCAACGATCCGACGGTTGCGATTGATCCAAGCCCTGATCTTGATCGGCCACGACCAATCTCGGACCGTTACGATCGATCCGATTGGCGACGATCCGACGATTGCGATCGATCCAAGCCCTGATCCCGATCGGCCATGACCGATCTCGGACCATTGCAATCGGTCCGATCGGTGACGATCCAACGGTTGCGATCGATCCAAGCCATGATCCCAATCGGCCACGACCGATCTCGGACCGTTGCGATCAGTCCGATCGGCGATGATCCGACGGTTGCGATCGATCCAAGCCGTGATCCCGATCGACCACGACCGATCTCGGACCATTGCGATCGGTCCGATCGGCGACGATCCGACGGTTGCGATCGATCCAAGCCCTGATCCCGATAGGCCACGACCGATCTCGGACCGTGGCGATCGGTCCGATCACCGACGATCCGACGGTTGCGATCGATCCAAGCCGTGATCCCGATAGGCCACGACCGATCTCGGACCGTTGCGATCGGTCTGATCGGCAATGATCTGACGGTTGCGATCGATCCAAACCGTGATACCGATCGGCCACGACCGATCTCGGGCCGTTGCGATCAGTCCGATCACCCACGATTCGACGGTTGCGATCGATCCAAGCCCTGATCCCGATCGGCCACGACCGATCTTGGACCGATGCGATCGGTCCGATCGGCGATGATCCGACGGTTGCGATTGATTCAATCCCTGATCCCGATCGGCCACGACTGATCTCGGACCGTTGCGATCGGTCCGATCAGCGATGATCTGACGGTTGCGATCGATCCAAGCCCTGATCCCGATCGGCCACGACCGATCGTGGATCGTTGCGATCGGTCCGATCAGCGACGATCCGACAGTTGCGATCGATCCAAGCCCTGATCCCGATCGGCCACGACTGATCTTGAACCGTTGCGATCGGTCTGATCACGGACGATCTGACAATTGCGATCGATCCAAGCCCTAATCTCGATCGGCCACGACCGATCTCGGACCGTTGCGATCGGTCCGATCGCCGACGATCCGACGGTTGCGATCGATCCAAGCCCTGATCCCAATCGGCCATGACCGATCTCGGACCATTGTGATCGGTCCGATCGGCGACGATCCAACGGTTGCGATCGATCCAAGCCCTGATCCCGATCGGCCACGATCGATCTCGGACCATTGGAATCGGTCCGATCACCGACGATCCGACGGTTGCGATCGATCCAAGCCCTGATCCCGATCGGCCACGACCGATCTTGGACTGTTGCGATCGATCCGATCGCCGACGATCCGACGGTTGCGATCGATCAAAGCCATGATCGATCACGGTCGGCGATGAACGATCTAGGACCGTCGCGATCGATCCGATCGGCGGCGATCCGACGGTTGCGATCGATCGAAGCTATGATCGATCCCGGTCGGCGATGACCGATCCGATGCATGTACCAAAATTAATTTTTTTAAAACAATTGCGACATAGTTCGTTGCGTCGCAATGTTTATTTTAATTTTTTTATCTTTTAATTATATTTTTATAAAATTTAATTTTTTAAAAAACATTGCATCGCAATACTTGCATCGCTAAATTAAAAATTATTTTTATTAATTTACTATTTTATTGCATCGCTATTTAACATAATTAATTTTTTTAAAAACATTACGACGCACTCAATTGCGTCGTAATATTTTATTTCATAATTATTTTTAATATTTTTATAAAATTTAATTTTTTTTAAAAAATATTGCGACGCAATACTTGCGTCGCTAAATTAAAAATTATTTTTATTAATTTACTGTTTTATTGCATCGCTATTGCGTCGCTATTTAATATAATTAATTTTTTAAAAAACATTGCGACGCACTGAGTTGCGTCGCAATATTTTTATTTCATAATTATATTTTATAAATATTATTTTTTTTAAAATTATTGCGACGCAATTAGTGCGTCGCTAAATAAAAAATAATTTTTCTAATTTTCTGGTTTATTGCGTCGCTATTTAACTTAATTAATTTTTTAAAAAATATTACGATGCACTGAGTTGCGTCGCAATATTTTATATTTCATAATTCTATTTTATAAAAACTAAATTTAAAAATATTGCGATACATTACTTGCGTCGCTAAATTAAAAAATTAATTTTTTTTTGATTTTCTGATTTATTGAGTCGTTAATGCGTCGCTAATTGCGTCGCAATGTTTCGTTGTCGCGAGGCATCGCAATATGGTCGCAATTTAGCGACGCAACGATGCGTCGCTAAATTTGCATCGCTATTTCAGTATTTTCTTGTAGTGTGAGACATCAATTGCGATGGCCAATGTGTCTAATAAATTTATAGGTGAAGGTAATATGATATGCAATAATGTTACTTGTTGAGGGGTAAAATCGTTATTACATTAATATCCGTGCGAGGCGGTTAAGGCTAACCTCCTCCCTTCGACCCTTTCGGGCTTCCGTAGCTCGGCCCTTCCGGGCTTCCGTAGCTCGGCCCTTCCGGGCTTCCATAGCTCGGCCCCTCCGGGCTTCCATAGCTCGGCCCTTCCGGGCTTCCGTAGCTCGGCCCTTCCGGGCTTCCGTAGCTCGGCCCTTCCGGGCTTCCGTAGCTCGGTCCTTCCGGGCTTCCGTAGCTCGGTCCCTCCGGGCTTCCAAAGCTCGGCCCCTCCGGGCTTCCATAACTCGGCCCCTCCGGGCTTCCATAGCTCGACCCCTCCGGGCTTCCGTAGCTCGGCCCTCCCGGGCTTCCGTAGCTCAGCCCTCCGGGTTTCCCTAGCTCGGCCCTTCCGGGCTTCCGTAGCTCGGCCCCTTCGGGCTTCCATAGCTCGGCTCCTTCCGGGCCTCCGTAGCTCGGCTTCATTTGCGATCCGCAACCTGACACTTACCTCCGCGGAACCTGACGCGGGAGAGCCCGAGCCTACCAGAACGGCATCCTAGACAAAGAATCATGTCGGGACGTGGCCTAAAACCTATCGTAACCGCCCCAGGCCTACTCAACCAGATCTCGAGACATCAAGGAGCTCTCCCAGCCGTCGATACCCGAACAAACGGGGTACGGATCCTAACGGCCCCACAACGGCCTGATTCTGTCCGTCTCCGTATCGTAACAACCTCCGAACCTTCCAGAAGGCGCTTAAGACCCAAGTGACAGTCTATAAATATCAGACTCACAGATTCCCCCAGGTACGCAACTCTGGACGCACTCTCTCCCTGGGCATAGGCATGCGCCTCTTCCACGCGCGCCTCCCTGCTCTCTCGAGCAGCTCATCGGTGCTCCTGCCCTCTGGAGCTTCCGATTGGCCGCCCCCGGAGAGGTCTCCCGGAGAGATCCACCTCCCCACTGTCTTGTTGATCGCCGATTTCTTCTCCACTGACTTGAGCATCGGAGGGCCTTCCGCGGAGGACCACCCCCAGCGTCCCCCCGCGTGTAGGCTTCTTTTTGCAGGTCCGCCCCCCTCATCCTGGAGATCGACCGCGCCCGAGTCGGAGGATGGATCCCGGCGGCAACAGATTGGCGCTAGAGGAAGGGCCTCAAGTCCCATTAAAACTTGAAGAAAGGAGACAAGGATCTAAATCCGGAGAAGAACCCCTCCAATGGCCAATCGGAGGAGAGCAACCACTGATGCCCAAGATCAGGTCGCCTCCCAGAGGCCTGATCCGACTGGCGCCACAGCGCCACAACCCCCACCTGTCGAAACTCCATCGCCGCCTGCTATCCCGGTGACCCAAGACTAGTTCGCTACGCTGGTCCAATAGGTCCAGGCCCTTACCCACCTGGTTCAGGAGCGCCTTGCAGCTCCTCCTGCTTCGCATCCTCAGAAGGAGGCGGCGATTCCTTCTTCGCCGACGGCCTCCTCCTCTGATTTCCATGGGTCCACGGATCCCCCATATCGGCCCGGGGGGGACAAACCAGTCCCGTGAGCCGGTTATGATAGAGATCCTCCCAAATCTCGGCGAGCCCGCTCCCTCTCCCCGGCGACGTCTCACCGCGATTCCACGCCATCCTTGCGATTCTCACGCCCAGCCCCTCCTCTCACCGGTGAAGAAGAGATCCGTCGTCAGATCCAGGAGATGCGTCAGGAGCTGGACGCCGCCAAGCAAACCCATCTGCCCCAACCCAAGGCGGAGCAGGGCATCCCTTTCTCTAAGGGAATCATGGAGGAAGTGATTCCCTCCCACGTCAAACTGCCAGCCGTTGAACCCTATCACGGCTCCACTGACCCGAACGACCATCTCAGTAGCTTTCGGTCAATAATGATGTTTCACGGAGCATCTGATGCGGTCCTCTGCCGCGCCTTCCCCTCCACCCTCAGAGGATCTGCCCGAACATGGTTCAATGCATTGAAGCCAGGTTCCATTGATTCTTTCGACGAGCTGAGCCACCTTTTCATCGGCCAGTTCGTCAGCAGCCGCCGCCATCGACGAAGATCCGACTCCCTCTCCGAAGTTAAGCAGAGAGAGGGGGAGTCCTTGAGAAATTACCTTGGCCGTTTCAACAAGGCCATGTTGGAGGTGGACCACCTTAATCATGAGGTGGCTATGTCCGCCCTGGCGGGGGGAGTCTCGAAGGAGAGCGACTTCTACCTGGCAATGGAGGTCAGCTACCCCCCATGTCTCTCTGATATGATGGCCCTTGAGGACAAGTACGCTAGGGTCGAGGAGTCGCGGAGAGTGGCCCGTGCTGAGCAAGCAAAGAAGAAGCAAGAGCCCAAAGTCCCTGACAGGCACCGTCCCGTCCGTCGACCAAGTCCGCCTCACCGCCAGAGAGTCCCTCCACCACCGCCAAAGAATCTCTCCCGGAGTCCTCCCAGGCGATTCGATCGCTATACTCCGCTGACTGTGCCTCGAGCGCAAATCCTTATGGAGATAGAGCGCCAACTTCCCCGGCCGGTGCCTCTCTGAGGGAACCCGACCCGAAGAGATCCTGCCAAGTACTGCCGCTACCATAGGGAGCATGGTCATGACACTGAAGAATGCTGGCAGCTGAAGAATGAAATAGAGAGGTTGATTCGGCGGGGACGGCTGGATCAGTTCAGGAGGGCGCCCGAGCCACAGCAACAAGGAGGCGACCGTCAGCTCGAGCTCCAACAACTTCCTCCTCCGCCCAATCCGCCCATGATTGGCCGCATCAACATGATTGAAGAGGCCGGCGGATCGAGCCCCAGGAGCGGCGGTGAAGAACCGGCGCCGAAAAAGGCAAGGATGGGTGAACTCTCCTTCTCCGACGATGATCTTCTGGGAATACAACTCCCCCACGATGATGCCCTAGTTGTATCCCTCAATTTGAACAATTATGATGTAAGCCGAATCCTCGTTGATAGTGGAAGCTCGGTAAATGTTTTGTACCTCGGTGTGTTTGCCAGGATGAAATTGCTCATGGAAGACCTTCGAGCCGTGGATTCCGCCTTGATGGGATTCATCGGCGACGTCATTGTCCCGGAAGGGATCGTCACCCTGACTGTCCGCGCGGGAACCTGGCCCCTTGTGAATGTCATACAGACTGATTTCTTAGTGACCGACCTCAGGTCCCCATATAACGCCATATTTGGCAGGCCTGGTTTAATGTCCCTCAAGGCAGTTGTCTCAATCCCGCATTTGTCTATGAAGTTCCCCACCGAGCGAGGAATTGGAGTGGTTCGAGGAAGTCAGGCCATGGCTCGGCAATGTTTCGTTACGAGCCTTCAGTCTTGGATGCCCGAAGTTGACGGGCTAGACGCTCGTGAAGACTTCGCCGAACAACGGGGAGAACCGGCAGAGGAATTGGAGGAAGTACCATTGGACGAAGCTCAGCCCGACCGAACCGCAAGGATCGGGTCACTACTCAAAGGAGAGTCTCGCCACAAGTTGATCAGGTTTCTCCAAAGCAATGCCGACATCTTCGCCTGGACCGCCTCTGACATGCCAGGAATCAACCCCGAGGTCCTCGTCCACCATCTCAATGTAGACGAGAGGCACAGGCCTATTAAACAGAAGAAAAGAAGCTTCGCCCCAGAGCGGCAAAAAGCCATTGAAGAAGAGGTCGACAAACTCATAAAGGCTAATTTCGTCCGAGAGGTAAATTACTCGAACTGGCTGTCAAATGTCGTCATGGTGAAAAAGTCGAACGGCAATGGAGGATCTGCATCGACTTCACCGACCTCAACAAAGCCTGCCCGAAGGACAGCTTCCCCCTCCCTCGGATCGATCAGCTCATGGATGCCACCTCAGGCCACCAGATGCTGTCATTCATGGACGCCTATTCCGGCTACAATCAGATCCGAATGGCCCCCGAAGATGAAGAAAAGACCGCCTTCATAACCGATCGAGGTACCTACTGTTACCGTGTTATGCCTTTTGGTCTTAAGAATGCAGGGGCAACCTACTAGCGGCTGGTCAACAAGGTGTTCAAAGAGCAGATCGGCCGGAATATGGAGGTGTACGTAGACGACATGCTGGTCAAAAGCAAGGAAGCGTCACAGCATGTCGAGGACCTCTCGGAGAGCTTTGCAACGTTACGCAAATATGGGATGAAACTCAACCCGACCAAGTGCGCCTTTGACGTCAACTCGGGGAAGTTCCTTGGCTTCATGGTCTCCCAGCGAGGTATCGAAGCCAACCCCCAGAAGATTCAAGCTCTCCAACAAATGACGCCCCCTGCATCTGTGAAAGAAGTCCAGTGCCTAACCGGGAGGATAGCGGCCCTTAACCGCTTTGTGGCGCGGTCGGCCGAGAGATGCCTTCCCTTCTTCAAAACTCTCCGATCGGCCAAAAACTTCCAGTGGACTCCCGATTGCCAAAGGTCATTCCAAGATCTCAAGAAGTACCTCGGCTCGCCCCCGCTCCTCAGCAGTCCGACCCCAGGAGAGACCTTATTTTTATACCTGGCTGTCTCGGAGAATGCGGTTTGTTCGGTGCTAGTCAAAGAAGAAGGCAAGATCCAGAAGCCGATCTACTATGTGAGCAGGCTGCTCCGCGATGCGAAGACGAGGTACAGCAAGATTGAAAAGATGGTGTTGGCCTTAATCACCTCAGTTCGGAAGCTATGATCGTATTTCCAAGCACATTCCGTAACGGTCCTGACTGACCAACCCATCAAGACGATAGTCCACCGTCCTGAGACATCAGGAAGAATGACCAAATGGGCCGTCGAGCTAAGCGAGCATAACATACATTTTCAGCCTCGCCCAGCCATCAAAGCTTAAGTACTGGCCGACTTCCTCCTCGAGTGTACCATCCCGGAGGACGGTTCTACCCCAGACTCTCTGGAAGAGCCAAAGTCTGGAGCCCGGTGGCTCCTCCACGTCGACGGGTCGTCCAATGCCCATCACTCCGGTGCGGGTCTAGTTCTTACTAGTCCTGAAGGGATAACTTTCGAGTATGGCGTCCGATTCTCCTTCCCAGCTTCCAACAATGAAGCCGAGTACAAAGCTCTGTTGGCCGGTCTCCGGATCGCCCGCAATCTGAAGGTGAAAAAACTCAACGCCTTCACCGACTCTCAGCTGGTAGCCGGTCATGTTCGGGGAGAGTTCGAAGCTCGGGAACCAAATATGATTCGATATCTCCAGGAGGTGCGTAACTTGCTCCCCCACTTTTCCGAATTTGAAATCGTTCAGATTCCCAGATCTGAGAACGCCCGTGCCGACCTACTCTCCCGACTGGCAACCACGGAGACAATGGATGCCGAGCAAAAATTCCACCTGGAGACTCTGGAAAAGCCGAGCATCGCGGAAGCCGACCGCGTGATGCAAGTTGAGGCCGAACCATCCTGGTTCGACCCTATCCTCAAATACCTCAAGAAGGGACGCTTCCGTCCGACCGAAGATAGACTAGGAAGCTGAAGCTGCAGGCCATTCACTACGTGTTGATTGACAACCAACTGTACAAACGGTCATTTTCCATGCCGCTGCTTAGGTGCCTTCGCCCATCGGAGGCGGACTACGCTCTGCGCGAGGTACATGAAGGGATTTGCGGCAACCATTTGGGAAGCCGGTCCCTCTGCCACAAGGTGCTGCGATAAGGCTATTACTGGCCGACCATGCAGAAAGATGCGGACGATCTGGTCCGCGCCTGCGACCCCTGCCAAAGGCATTCAAACATCCAAAGACTCCCTTCCGCCGAGCTAGTTGCTATATCCTCCGTCTAGCCCTTTGCCAAATGGGGGATGGACATCCTCGGCCCATTCCCGCTTGCAACAGGACAACGGAAATTCTTGTTTGTCGCCATCGACTACTTCACCAAATGGGTCGAAGCGGAGGCAGTCGCGCAAATTACCGAGGCACGGGCCTGAGACTTTGTGTGGAGGTCCATCATCTGCCGATTCGGCCTCCCCCATACTATAATCACCGATAATGGCAAGCAGTTCGACAACTCCAAATTTCGTCAGTTCTGCGAGGAGCACGGAATTCGCCACCACCTTACTTCGGTCGGGCACCCGCAAGCCAACGGAGCGGCCGAAGTAACCAACAGAACCCTCCTTCAGGGAATCAAAGCTCGCCTCTCCAGAGCCCAAGGCAGGTGGGCAGATGAGCTACATCATGTCCTATGGGCTTACCGCACAACCCCGAGAATCCCGACCGGCGAAACTCCATTCCGAATGGCTTTCGGCACAGAGGCCGTTATCCCTGTGGAAGTCGGTCTCCCATCATTGCGGGTGGAGAGCTACTCGGAGGAGGCTAGCAACGAACAACTCCGCATCAACCTCGACCTGATAGAGGAAATCAGAGAGAAGGCCCAGATCAGAACGGCCGCCTATCAACAGAGGGTAGCCCGTTACCATGCTTCCAGAGTTAAAGGGAAGACCTTCCTGCCCGGCGACCTTGTCCTCCGAAAGGCCTCTGTTTCCAAGCCGCTGGAGCAAGGGAAGCTGGCGCCAAACTGGGAGGGCCCTTACCAGGTAGCGGAGATCGTTGGATCAGGAACCTACAAGCTGCAGGATCTGGATGGGAAGCCCATTCCTCGGACTTGGAACGCGGACAACCTTCGTAAATATTACCAATAGGGTATGTCCTCTCTGAATTCATCTTCGCATACCTTACTGCACGTTCCTGCTTATATGTTTCCTCAAAACCTATCGCGTAAATCATTATGCATCATGTTGCTATAAATTGCAAGGAGAAACAGATACTGCTTACCAATTCTCGGTACGACCGAGCTTTCTGTTTGAACAGGAATCTCCGAACCTTGGCAGGGCCAAGTAAAATATTCTCTGAACCTCGGCAGGGCCGAGCAACAAAATCTCCGAACCTTGGCAGGGCCAAGTAAAATATTCTTCGAACCTCGGCAGGGCCGAGCAACAAAATCTCCGAACCTTGGCAGGGCCAAGTAAAATATTCTCCGAACCTCGGCAGGGCCGAGCAACAAAATCTCCGAACCTTGGCAGGGCCAAGTAAAATATTCTCCGAACCTCGGCAGGGCCGAGCAACAAAATCTCCGAACCTTAGCAGGGCCAAGTAAAATATTCTCCGAACCTCGGCAGGGCCGAGCAACAAAATCTCCGAACCTTGGCAGGGCCAAGTAAAATATTCTTCGAACCTCGGCAGGGCCGAGCAACAAAATCTCCGAACCTTGGCAGGGCCAAGTAAATATTCTCCAAACCTCGGCAGGACCGAGCAACAAAATCTCCGAACCTTGGCAGGGCCAAGTAAAATATTCCCCGAACCTCGGCAGGGCCGAGCAATGAATCCGTCGGGCCATGGCAAGGCCAGGTAAGAGTCGTTCAGGCTAAAACCCCAGCGAAAAAACCGAAGTATACAGGCCTCGACCAAAGCCGAACGGCCCCCAAATAGTCTCCGGAGGACTTCGTCCGGTTTAAAAACGAGCGCATTAAAACAAAAACCGTCGATGCACAAAAAGAAGCCACCGTTGGCAAAACCCCCTCTTGAGGCCGTTGAGCCCCACATAATCGGCCGAAGGTCCCGAGCAGAGCTAGAAGATTTCCCTCTCTGCTACTGGAAACCTTTTTGGGTGACACCCCTATAACCCGTCGTTCAAAGAGCCTATATCAACGCGCAAAAACGACGGGGCCACGACAACCCCCTGATTCATCACACGGATCAAGGCCATAAACTCTTAAGAAAGGGACTTCAAAAATAAGATCCATCCTTCATTCATAAAAAGGAGGACTACAAAGAGGCAGTAAAAAACAAAAACAAGAAGGAAGGCCCTGAATCAGAATTCGGAGTCACTCCCGGAGGCTAACAGCTCCTCCAGACGCTCCATCAAGTCAGCCACCTGCTGACGAAGGGACGTAATTTCCTCCCTCTGCCGGTCCATCAACCGGTGTGAGGTTTCCGCCTCCCTGACTGACACGTCCAAATATTCTTCGGCGGTCCTTGCGAGCTGCTCGTTATTGGCAAAGGCCGACGCTAGGCCCTCTCCGTCAACCGTCACGGAGGTGCGCCTCCCCTCCGAATGCGGCAGGCTATCATGCGAGGAATGCGACCCGACTGATGATCCCTCTGGGGAGGCCATCTTTTCGAACTTAAATCGAGGGATGACTGAAACCTATGCCCCTCGGTCATATTTATACTCGTCAGGCAGGTACCTCTATCAGTCGCGCCATAACCACCGACCCATAAGAACTTGCCACGCGTCATTGTTTCAATGCCTGCGAAATCCGAAATATCGCGCCCCATCCCGAGCGAGATCGGTAAGCGCGAGCATGTCGTTCGGGAAATTCCCCAAGCGAACATTTTCCAATCTGTCGGCCCTCGCAATAAATGCATTCGACGTTTCCCCAAGCCTCTTAATGCCGGCCCCTTTTTTTGGAAAATATGGAAGTCCGGCACTCGGCCAATATCCTACCCCCTTGGGAAGAGTAGCGTCGCCAATAAAAGCGCGACAGTGTATCGCCCATTCCGCTCTGGCGCCCCCTTTGTCAAGCGCCACGTGGACTTAACGCTGTGGCCCACAATGACAATTGAGTCGCTCCCTTGAGCACAAATCTTCGAACCTTGGCAGGGCCAAGTAAAATATCCTCCGAACCTCGGTTGGGCCGAGTGGCTAAATCTCCGAACCTTGGCAGGGCCAAGTCAATGATCTCCGAACCTCGGCTGGGCCGAGCGAGCTAAATCTCCGAACCTTGGCTGGGCCAAGTCGCTTATCTCCAAACCTCGGCAGGGCTGAGTGACAACATCTCCGAACCTCGGCAAGGCCGAGTGACAAAATCTTCGATCCTTGGCAGAGCCAAGACAAATACCTTCGAAACTCGGCTGACCCGAGTGATAGGTTCCCTGAACCATGATGAGGAAAAGTACGGATTCCATGAACTTCGGCCAAGGCCGACCCACGATAAACTGAGCCACGGTAAAAGCAAAGCACGAAAATATCAGGCTTCTGACCAGAGTAAGGAGCATGCTTCGCCGAATGATTTCTGAACCGCCACACACGAACCTCGATTAGTTCGGACGGCGCGAGACCCTCGTCTAAGGACGAGCGGAACACATTTATACCCCATAAACACCAATAACTACAAGTTCGGCACAAGAAAAGATAGAGATTGAAAAACAGAATATAACTCTCTTTATTGCCGACCGAGATCAGTTACAAATGCCTCACAGGCATTACAAGAACATTGAAATGCATAAAATAAAGGCAAATACAAAACTCAGATAACTGCTCCAAAGCAGACCCAGGCAACTGTGATGTTCCGACGTCCGGATCAACAAATCAGGCAGACCACGAAACGGTCAGTCCGTCTGGACGGATGATAAAGCTGACCCTCCATGGCCCCGGATGAATTAAAAGATCCAAAAGGGGGGCATGGCCCATGGATGCTGATTCTGAGGATTCGGACGACCCAGCCCACTCCCCTAGGAGGGGGTGCTGGATCGCAGGCCGCCATCCAACCGAGGGAACCGGGGACCATCCGACCCCGGTTGCTCCCATATTCTCCCTCCCATGGCAAGGATTCCCCTCAGAGAAGGGACGGGAACCCAAGCCAGCGAAAGAGGGAGAGTCTGTGCGTGCTACGGGGGTGTCGATGCGCTTCCTACCGTAAGCCCCCCGTAACGGGTCACAAAGATCACATAGGAAGCGCATATGTGCGCTCTCCGTATGATCTCTGTGCCCCCCTTGTGCGCTCTCCATATGATCTCCGGGACCCATCCCCTAAGGGCGAGCCATTCTTCGGCAGCTCCCCGGTCGCCCCAGCTATCCGGCGGCAAGGAGCCTATGAGAGGAAAGTCGATCCTCCCACTCGTAGCAGCAGAGAAGTGAGCATGGTAGAAGCTCTGATGGGAAAGACACTTTGGGGATAACCAAACACGCCCCCTTTCTCCCCTTTTTATAGGCAGAAAAGAACCGGGAACAAGCTACCCAAGCTGAAAGTCCCGAGATTCAAACACCTGGCCCACGCCTCCACGTGGTCCCTCAGGATAGACGCGGTGCCCCACTGCGCGCCAGCCCACCGCCTGATGACGTGTACGGGGATCTCTTCTTGATCCTGAGTCACGGTCATTTAATGCGAAGGATCACCGGCCAGCGCCTCGAAAACTGGCGGGTTCAGAATATCGTCCTTTGAAAGTGACGTCCTCCAATGGTAAGCGATCGCGTGCACGACGAAGTGACCCGCATGGGAAAAGAGCACCTTCCGGAAAGCTCTGATGCAGCTTTATGCCCCCCACTGCGCCGTATCATCAATTCTAGTGAAATAAAAACCGAATCACCTGCGGAACAGCAGGACAATTGATAGAATAGCAGAAAGCGCAAAGGCCTTTTTGCTCGTCGGCCCCAGCCGACCTACTTTTCCCGTCGGCCCCAGCCGACCTATTTTTGCCTGTCGGCCCCAGCCGACCTATTTTGCTCGTCGGCCCCAGCCGACCTACTTTTCCTGTCGGCCCCAGCCGACCTATTTTTGCCTGTCGGGCCCAGCCGACCTATTTTTGCTCATCGGCCCCAGCCGACCTACTTTTCCTGTCGGCCCCAGCCGACCTATTTTTACCTGTCGGCCCCAGTCGACCTATTTTTGCTCGTCGGCCCCAGCCGACCTACTTTTCCTGTCGGCCCCAGCCGACCTATTTTGCCTGTCGGCCCTAGCCGACCTATTTTGCTCGTCGGCCCCAGCCGACCTACTTTTCCTGTCGGCCCCAGCCGACCTATTTTTGCCTGTCAGCCCCAGCCGACCTATTTTGCTCGTCGGCCCCAGCCGACCTACTTTTCTTGTCGGCCCCAGCCGACCTATTTTTGCCTGTCGGCCCCAGCCGACCTATCTCGTTTGTCGGCCCCAACCGACCTACTTTTCTTTATCGGCCCAGGCCGACCCGGTTTGCCCATCGGCCTTAGCCGGTGCGTTTCCTTCAATCTCGAGATAGGAGTGACCAAAGAGCGTCAGTAAACCATAAGTCGCTCAAGATCGAGGCGGAAACGACAACAAGGTCACACAAGGAAAACGCCTAAGTAGAAACGAAAAATCATTTATTAAGAAACGTCTGACTAACGTCTAAAAGACGTGATACAAGGATGACTCCTAAGGACCGGGAGCCGCACCAGCTTTAGAAAAGCCTTCGGTCACATCTGCGGAAGCGTGACTAGGTTCGCCCTTCTCCAATATTTTCGCCCCCTCTGCGGCAGTTTGCGACCGTCCCTCAGAAGCTGCGGCTTCGCTGGGACCAGGGACGCCACCAAGTTCGGCATCAGAAACATCAATATATTCATCTTCATCTTCTTCTTCAGACTCGCCATCTTCGGGGCTTTCAACACTAAGGAAAGAAAGATCCCATTCCGGGTGCCCACTGAGTATCCTCTGTTTGCACTCTTCCATCCCGTGATGGAACGCGTCTACGCTCATAGCGTCTTGCCTCCCCTTAAGTATGGCGAGCTGCGTGTTGGCCTCGACGGCCCGTTTCTCGGCCTCTGCGACTTGGGCCCGCAAAATGATATTTTGCTCCTCGAACTCGCCGGCCCGCATCTCGAATTCTGAGCTCCTGTTGCGGCTGGACACAAGCTCGCTTTGAAGAGCCCGAACCTCCAGTCCCAACTCCGCCATCTGAGAAAGCCGAAATAGGTCGGCGTCACAAGAAACCAATAGAAAAAGCAAAAGGGGGGGAGAATGAGGTCGTACCTCCTCCTCTCGTCTGGCCAACCTCTTGGCCAACTCCTCAGCCTCACGTCTGGCTCTTGTCCTTTCAGCCCCGACCAGCTCAACTCTCTCCTACAGATTGCTGATCTTCAACTGCTTGGCTCCGATTGCCTCCTGAGCTTGGGTTAGCTCGTTGTTCACCCGAGCTATCACCCCTTTTGCCATTTAGCGCCCTCCTTCAAATGGGCAATTTCGCTGTCGCGGCGCTTCAGTCGCTCCTCCACCTCGCCAAGCATCCTGGTTAAACGCTTCCTCTCGTCGGCAGCTTCCCTCCCCAGCCGACCCTATGCTCTCGCTATGTTCTTTCTGCATCGCCTTCACCTCCGCGGAATGCTTCGATTCGATTCTGGCCAGCTCCAGGCACGCGTCATCGTTCTTCGCCAGGAGCTCCTGCAACTCCTCTACCCTGCGCTTCTGCTTGGACACCTCGGCCAGGGCGACCTGGTGTGCCGCCCTTATCCCCTTCAAGTTCCTATCCATCGTGTCCATGAGCTCTCAAACTTCTCAGACACCTTCAGCCGCGACTGGAGCTCGGCATTATCCCTCCTGGCCTGAACGCTGGCCCCCGTCGCCAAGGCTTAGATGCCAGCATATCGCCCAGGAAAGTAAAATGCTCTGCAAAGGCAAAAAATGAATAAGAACCCACGATGAGGTCAATCGGAAAACATCTATCGCACAAGAAAAGTAACTCACCCGCGAGGCATAGGCCCGGGTCATCCTCATCAAGGTTGTGTTATCGATGTCAGGAAGAAGATGGATACTCTGCCACGCCTTGCTGCCCAAACGCAGCATCGACCAGCCCCAGTCGGCGAATTTGTCCGCCGAGGGATCCGCGCCCGGATACAGGGCCGACCTGATCATGGCAGAAAACGCCTCCTCAATATCGGCATCCGAGCCACTGGGTTGGCCAACCCCGCCTGAAGGACCGGCCTGGGTGGCCCCCGTCTGAGAGGCCTTCAACCTCCCAGCCTCCTCTACCAAGGCCCTGGCTTGGGTTTCTTCAGATAATTCGGCTAGCCCAAGTGCCAGCTTCCCCAAAACCTTTCTCGAAGAAGCTCCCAATGCGGAGCTCCCGCCTTGCTGCGCCTCCTCCTTCGACGCCCCTTCCTCGGTGACCACCATTTGTGTCTCCGCCGCCGGGCCCTCCGAGGTCCCGGCCTGTTCCACCACTTGCGTCTCCTCCGCAGGCTCCCCCGAAGCCTCAGTCTGACCTGCCTCACTGCTACCGGACCCCCTGCAGAAGACCAAGAGAGGGCTCCCCTGAACCTCCCCGGCTACGGCCGCCACTTCTTCCTCTCCTGCTGGAGCCGGTGGCGATCCTGCGGGGACAGCAGTCTCCTCAGCAACAACCCCTCTTCTAAATCCACCGCTGTTCCTCTTTCAGGGGGGACGCGGTCGGATGAGCCATCGGAGCCTCATCCGAGCTGTCCGATATCTCTAACACGAGAAGGTCGGAGGCCATAACCACCCTCCCCGAGCTCTCCTTCGCCCCGGCGCTTCTGCCATGACTGCCCGGCATCCGGCGGGCTTCTTGCGGAAGCGTGAGCCCTTTTTTCGGGCCGACCACTATCCGCGCCGCTTCCTTCCCCCGGCATTTTCCTCTCTTCCTTTTGGAGAGGTTCGACAACGCCGATCTTGCGGCTGTCAGAAGAACATACTCAGGTCCCGACACATTAATCGAGAAAAATACACAGCACGAAAGAGACTCACCTTGCGGGTCCAGGGGGCTGAGCCCGGCTGCGAAGAGGGCCCCCTCCGATAGCAGGTCGTTAGCCAAGAACACCTGTCCGTTGCGGAGGACATCCAAGTCCTTCTCCTCCTGCGCCGACAAAGCCGGATGCGTCTCCGCATCCCTTGCAAACCTCCCCATCGCCGAGGGAAGTCGGAACCGACATTCCCCTCCGCGATAACAAACCGACTCTTCCACCCCTTGATGGAGGAGGGCTTATCCGTAATAACGTTGAAGGATCTCCGGGGCCCGATGTAGGGCCACTCTGATTTCCTTCCAGGAATCAAGTGGTAGCAGGTGCGGAAAAGGGGAGAGTGGCGACGATTTGAATCTGGTGGCACATCGAGATGAATCCGATGATATTCCGCCAGCTGTTTGGAGCCACCATTGACGGGCAGATGTTATAGTGGGTCATGATCTCCTTCACCAAGGGGTGAGAGGAAAATGAAGACCCGCCTTCAAACTGTCTTCGTAAATAAAGACCCCAGAGTCTAAATCCCGGGTAACTCTATCTTCGGGTTCCGGCGCCCGTAGGACGACATCCAAGGGCAAGCCATACCGCTGGTGAATCCTCCCCAAATCCTCGGCAACGATTCTGAGGCCACGTCGCCAGGGCTCATCGCCATTGAAGGAGATATCGAACGAAAATGATAAGCGTCGAAGAAGATGAGAGGCCAGAACTCTTCTGAAAACAAACAAGAAGACGCGAGAGCACGCGCGCAATATATATATATATATATATACACGGCTGTCACTTCGCTTCTCCGCCAAGGAAGCCGCCCTGAGGAGGCGGGGCGTCTCGTCCCAGGCGTCCGAAATCGCCTCGACAAACGCCGATCGATCGGGTTTCGTAGCGTGGCACAATCCCAACCGTCGCTCGTGGAGGAGCCTTAGCCCCGAAGGCTGGGTGGCCCCGTCGCATTAATTAGGGCATCATTGCGCGAGCTGTCTAAACCAAAACGTCCCATCCGAAATGCGCCATTCGGACTTGTACTCCCTACGCCCGAACCTACGCTTCGAACTAGGGAGTGGAGGGCATGTGTTGAGGGGTAAAATCGTCATTACATTAATATCCGTGCGAGGCGGTTAAGGCTAACCTCCTCCCTTCGACCCTTCCGGGCTTCCGTAGCTCGGCCCTTCCGGGCTTCCATAGCTCGGCCCTCCGGGCTTCCATAGCTCGGCCCCTCTGGGCTTCCATAGCTCGGCCCCCTCCGGGCTTCCATAACTCGGCCCTTCCGGGCTTCCATAGCTCGGCCCCTCCGGGCTTCCATAGCTTGACCCTTCCGGGCTTCTGTAGCTCGACCCTTCCGGGCTTCCGTAGCTCGGCCCTTCCGGGCTTCCGTAGCTCGGCCCCTCCGGGATTCCATAGCTCGACCCTTCCGGGCTTCCGTAGCTCGGCCCTCCCGGGCTTCCGTAGCTCGGCCCCTCCGGGTTTCCCTAGCTCGGCCCTTCCGGGCTTCCGTAGCTCGGCCCCTTCGGGCTTCCATAGCTCGGCTCCTTCCGGGCCTCCGTAGCTCGGCTTCATTTGCGATCCGCAACCTGACACTTCCTCCGCGGAACCTGACGCGGGAGAGCCCGAGCCTACCAGAACGGCATCCTAGACAAAGAATCATGTCGGAACGTGGCCTAAAACCTATCGTAACCGCCCCAGGCCTACTCAACCAGATCTCGAGACATCAAGGAGCTCTCCCAGCCGTCGATACCCGAACAAACAGGGTACGGATCCTATCGGCCCCACAACGGCCTGATTCTGTCCGTCTCCGTATCGTAACAACCTCCGAACCTTCCAGAAGGCGCTCAAGACCCAAGTGACAGTCTATAAATATCAGACTCACAGATTCCCCCAGGTACGCAACTCTGGACGCACTCTCTCCCTGGGCACAGGCACGCGCCTCTTCCACGCGTGCCTCCCTGCTCTCTCGAGCAGCTCGTCGGTGCTCCTGCCCTCTGGAGCTTCCGATTGGCCGCCCCCGGAGAGGTCTTTCGGAGAGATCCACCTTCCCACTGTCTGGTTGATCGCCGATTTCTTCTCCACTGACTTGAGCATCGGAGGGCCTTCCGCGGAGGACCACCCCCAGCGTCCCCCCGCGTGTAGGCTTCTTTTTGCAGGTCCGCCCCCCTCGTCCTGGAGATCGACCATGCCCGAGTCGGAGGACGGATCCCGGCGGCAACATTACCATTAGCTAATTTATCAAATACAATTGAGTTTTAAGAACTTGTTACCATTGGCTAAATCAACAAGTCTAACTTTCCATGCATTTCTCTTATTAGAGTTTGAAGTTGATAAATGATGTGCAACAACCACATAGATGCTTCAAAGTAGAGGTAGCATAAATCTGACCTAATCCGCAAATGTAACCTTAATCCATAAAAAAAAAATAGGGTTAGGTTTTGTGCTTTTTTTTTTTCTTTTAACCTAAACCCAAAATTATTTAAAAAAATTGTGTCAAGTTAGAAAAGATCATGAGTGATCAGAATATAGTATTTGTCAAAAAAATTTTTTTTTTTTAAATCGTTCTTCAAGATATTAAAAATTTGACGCACAACTGCCACGGATTGGAAAACAAAGAAAATCCAAGGAGTCGGTCGGTAACCAGAGGCAAATAAATTAGTAAACAAGTATAACATCAAGAGAGAGATCATCACTTGTCTTTTTCCCAACCAGAGGTTCGATGATAACGTGCTCCGCGACCACCCCCACTATCCTTAGCGAAGCCCGTCGTATCTTGTCCCCAACTTTCGGATCCCTTCCGACGCCGTTGGTCCCCGCGCCCCCCGCATCAGACCAATTGAGCAGCCCACACGTCCAACTTTTGACGGCGTTAACGGACTCGCCCACCACGTCAACGGCCTTCCGGCCGGCATCGCAGGAGTTGGGAGGCTCGGGAGACGGAGTTGGAGCCGGATTGGATGGCAGGATCGGAAGGGAATTCAACTCCTCCTTCCTCCCGTTAGCCATAAGGAAGGCAGCTCCGGCGACGGCGGCAGCTCCGGTGACGGTACAGACAAACCGAATTCCCAGGCCGAAAGCCATATCCCTCTCTCTCTAACACACTCCCCCAGCCACCTTGGGGAACGGTATTTAACGAGGAGGTTGGGAATCTCGTCACCTCCGATGCGATGGAAACCGCAAATGCTAATTGGCTCAGGCTAAAGCGAGAGATGGAGGTTACGGATTCCGCGATGCTTCGTGCTTAAGCAATTGGAATAGATGCGTTGGAGCGTCGTCCCAGTATATATATAGGCGCGCACACACACTCACTGAAGAGAGATCGAAGAGGAGAGAACTACATAAGATGAAGAGAAATCTGATATTTTTTCGCGCGTTTAACTGTCAGATGATGGAATTTAGTAGTCACTGTTTTGCCGTTAATTAGACATGATTGAGACGATATTGAGTTTGATTGCATGTAAATGTCATTCAGATCAACTTGAACAGGTAGTAGATATTGTTGGGATTATTTTTAATACAGATTATTTTTGAAAGAGAAATTAAAGATAGAAGAAGGGTTTTCTCTCAGGAAGAAAATAGTTGTTGACCCAATTATTGATTTTGATGATTAACAAAAGCCATGAGTATATTTCATTGTATTTCTGACAAATTTAAGAAGTGTTTTAGCGATTAAAAATGTTTAATTATTCAAATGATACACAAAATTAGTTTTGAATTAAGTTTTAAATAGAAAATATTTAAGTTCAGAACTTGGAGTCGACACCCACAGTGTCTGGAGCCAACACCAGGGAATATCAGAATAATTCTAAGTTTTTGGCACGATTTGAAGTCAACACGTGAAACTCTGGAGCCGACTCTAACATGAGATACAGAGGAGTGCCTTATGCGTCAGTTTTGGAGCCGAGACCTGGAGTTCGGGAGCCGTCACCTGAAATTTCTGGAGCCGACTCTAACTTGAGAACAGAGAGCGTATTTTTAAGACATTGTTAGAGTCGACACCCTCAGATATTGGAGCCGATACCTGAATGCGCCGAGCCGACACATCACTTTTTCAGAGCCGACTCCCCAACGAACTTTTTATTACCATTTTTGGAAACCTGTTTTGGAGCCGACACATGCAAAGTTGGAGCCGACTCTAATCTGTCAGGAATAAATTTCTAAATTGTCAGAACGAACTCCAACGGTAATATTTTTTCACCTAATTTCTAACGGCTATATTTCTTTGCGTGTAGAAGCAATCCAAGTACCTTGTAACGGCTATTTTCTCACCTAATCTTAGATTAAGAAATCTATAAAAGAGGGCATCCGTCCGTTTGAAAAAAAAAAGTGAAAAAGGGTGAAGAAAAATAGAGAGAAAATTGGAAAAATCAAGTGAAAAAGAGAGAAATTTTCAAAGAGAAATCTCTGAATCCACGTCCATCTTCTGAAGAGAAATTCAATAGAAATCCAAAGCTCTCAAAGATCAAAATCAAAGGATTTTCAAAAGAGAAAAGAAGAAGCTCAAAAGCCCCTTTTTCTTCAACTTCTCTACAATAAATTTTTGTGAAGAATCAGAGCTGAAGCTTGATTCAACCATTCAAAAGAGAAGAGAAAAAGAAGAAAAGAAGAAAAGCTCACATTCAATTCGCTTCAAATAGGCTTTTCTAATCCTTTTCTATTTAAATTGCATATTTGCTCATTTGAGGAGCTGTTTTGTATTGTAAACATTATTTCTAAATTATTGTTTGCTAATTCAATCAGGGGGATTGAATTAGTAGAGGTAGTTTAACTCAGGACAAGCTAAGGTTAGCTTGGGTTTGGGTTGTGTTCTAGTGAGCCCGAAAAATCGGCTGGGTTCATTGTGATCCCGGATAAAACAATAAGTTAGAGTTGTGAGCTTGTAAAACAACTCGACTGTAATCAGTGGGATTATAGTGTGGACCCAAGTATTGCTTGGGAGTGGACGTAGATGTGGGATACATTGAACCACTATAAATCTTTGTGTATTTGTCATGCACTTGTCTCTCTCTATATCTTCCTCATTTGTGGTTAGCTTTAATTAATTCAGCTTACTCGAGCACTTTCACATCAATCTAATTATTTTCAAAGAGTCAATTTTTTAAAAGAACCCATTCTAATTACTCGAGCACTTTCACATCAATCTAATTATTGGATGTTAGCTATGCAAGAGGAATTAAATCAATTTACTAGGAATAATGTATGGTCCTTAGTTGATAGACCCAAAGGTTACTCTGTTATAGGATCTAAATGGGTATTTAGAAATAAATTAGATAAAAATGGCATAGTGATTAGAAATAAAGCTAGATTAGTTGCAAAAGGATATAATCAAGAAGAAGGAATTGATTTTGATGAAACTTTTGCACCTATAGCTAGATTAGAAGCAATTAGACTATTACTTGCATTTGTATGTCATATGAACATCAACTTATTTTAAATAGATATTAAAAGTGCATTTTTAAATGGATTTATAAATGAGAAAGTTTTGTAGAATAACCACCAGGTTTTGAAGATCATAAATTTTTAAATCATGTTTTTAAATTACACAAAGCACTTTATGGTTTAAAAAAGCACCTAGAGCATGGCATGATAGATTAAGCAAATTTTTATTTGAAAATGATTTTACTAGAGGAAATGTAGATAAAACCCTATTTTTAAAAAGAAAAGATAAAGATTTATTGGTAGTACAAATCTATATGTAGATGATATTGTATTCGGTGCTATTAATAATCTTTTGTGTCAAGAATTTGCTAAGTTGATGCAGGGTGAATTCGAGATGAGTATGATGGAAGAACTCAACTTCTTCCTTGGACTACAGATCAAACAAGAGAGAGAGAGGGAATCTTCATCAACCAAACAAAGTACACAAAAGAAATTCTCAAAAAGTTTGGTATGGAACAAGTCAAATCTCTCGAAACACCAATGAGTCCTTCATGCAAATTGGATAAAGATGAAGATGGTAAGAAAGTTGATCAAAAATATTATAGAGGTATAATCGGATCTCTACTTTACTTAACTGCAAGTAGACCTGATATAATGTTTGCTGTTTGTTTATGTGCTAGATATCAATCTGAACCTAAAGAATCTCACTTAATTGTTGTAAGAAGAATTCTTAGATATTTAAGTGGAACTAAAAATGTAGGATTATAGTATTCTAGAGACTCAACATTAAATTTGATTGCATATTCTGATTCTGACTATGCTGGATGTAAACTAGATATAAAAAGTACAAGTGGTGCATGCCAATTTTTAGGAAGTAACTTAATCTCTTGGTTTAGTAAAAAGCAAAATTTGGTTGCATTATTAACTGCTGAAGCTGAATATGTTGCAGCTAGAAGTTGCTGTGCTCAAATCCTTTGGATTAAGCGACAACTTAAAGATTATGGCATAACACTTGATAAAACTCCAATTAATGTGATAACACTAGTGCAATCAATTTAACTAAATATCCAATCCAACATTCAAGAACTAAGCATATTGAAATTAGATATCATTTTATTAGAGAACATGTAGCTAATAATGACATTTATCTTGATTATGTTTGTACTGATGAGCAATTAGCTGACATATTTACAAAACCTTTGGGTGAAGAGAGATTTTGTTATCTTAGAGGAGAGTTAGGGATTTGTGACCCATTAGAATGATTTTGAAACCCCTAAGAATGACTATCTAGAATTCAATCAATTTCTTAAAAATTCTTTCGTGATTCTAAGGACAATTCATCTAGATATTTGAACCATTTGATTTACCACATTCCAAAGAACTTTATCCTATTTATTGATTATTCTTTTGAAAGTTTCAGATCCTTGAAACTCTTTTTTTTTTACTGAAACTATCTTGGAGTCGATACCCTAGTCAGTGGAGTCGATACCTCTTCTTTGTCGCTCTCGGTCTGAGACCTTGGAGTTGACACCTGCTTTTGCGGAGCTAACTCCAGTTCGGATGCTAACTGAGTTAGCGACTTGGAGTCGACACCAACTTTGCGGGAGCCGACACCTTGTGGTCCCAATTGACTATTTTAGGGCCGAGTCGACACCTATTCAACCCCAATCAATTCCAAACTCTCTCCAAAGCCTCTCCAAGCCTCCCTAAACCTATAATCTCTCAAATCCACCATTCCCTAGGATTCTATAACACCTAAGAGAAGAGGATCGATCTTTGGAGCTCCTGTGGTGACAAGGAAGAGGACAGTGAGGCATCCTGCCCGTCAGCCCTCGCCTAGCTGGATTCCACTTCTTCGTCCTCAACGCCCAGTGCTGTACCAGTCCTTCTTCTCCTCATGTTGATGTTTTAGCGGGAAGAGTGATTACCATGGAAAGGAAGGTTGACTTCGGATTTTTTGATGATGAGGGATTTTCTATTGGGAAGCAAATCAAGGACATGGGTTGGAGAAGGTTTGTTCTCTAAACGTTCCTACCTACCCTGCTTTGGTCAAGGATTTCTATTTGAACCTTTCTAGAGGAGATGGTGCCTTATTAGTTTTGTTAGAGGAACTAGGGTTCATCTTACCTCAGAAATTTTGGGAAGATTGTTAGATATACATGTCTCTGGAATGATTGCTAATGCCCATAGCGATAGAGGAGTGGCATTGTCTAGAATGCTTGGTAGAGATGTAGCAGAATTTGAAGAAGTTAGGGCTAACTAGTTGCCCTTGGAGCTTAGGCTGTTACACAACATATGTAGTAAGATTTTGTTTCCTAAGACCGGCCGTTTCGAGTATGTTTCTGAGAGGGACATACTAGTGATGGACTCAGTGGTTACCGGCCAACCAATCAATCTACCGGGGATGATGATTTGGTATATGGCCGAGGCTGGAGGCAAGAAGAGATCTACCCTTCCACACGGCATGATTTTGACCATAGTTTTCCAAAGACAAGGAGTTAGCATATTAGATAATGAGCCCTTGAAAAGCTTAAGACACACTGATTACTACAACAAAGCCACATTACACCGGATGAGATTCATTAAAATCAATGGAAATTGGGAGAGGAAAGGAAGCATGGATGATAGGGCAGTAGAGATGGATACTGGAGCCCATGGCACTTCGAGGCAAGCCCTCAGTGAGGCATATGTCACCTGGCCCCAACCGTCCAACACCTTCTGCTCCTACACCTGCTCCTTCAGCTTCTGTTCAGTCCTTTGCTGGTTTTTCTGATATTCAGATGGAGCAGTTGAGATCTTTATTTTTGGATCATGAAGCTAAAATGAAAATTGAGTTTGATAATAGACTTATGGGTATAAGAGAATTATTTTGCTCCTTAGAAGACAAAGTGAACAGAATCGAATCTTCCCTTGGAACTTCTTCTGAAGCCCTGAAGTATGATTTAATGCATATTTTTTAGAAAATCAAGGACATTGGAGGAGATTCTGATATTTATTCTAAGTGCAATACTGAATTACAAGAGAAAATTATTGTTGCATCTGCTTTTATTAACAATAGACTAAATGACTTTATGAAAATTCAAAAGGAAGGAATGGAGAAGATCTTAGAAGATCTCAAGAGACTTCTCAGATTTGGATATTAAAGTTTAAGTTTGCTTTATGATGTATTTTGACTTTGTTTGCATTTTGACTATTTGAGTAATGTAATGAAACAATTATGTAAACAAACATTTTGTTGTAATGTTTCAGTATTCAATGAATATCATAGTTGAACTTTGATATTAAGTTGCTTGGATTTTGAGTTAACATTGTTCTGTTCAAAGATTATTGATTCTTATGTTTAAACTTTTATAAGAGGGAGAAAGAATGATTGATGTTAATTTAAGCTAAATGAATCTTTTCTTAACCTTTTTGTTGATAACAAAAAAGGGGGAGAGAAGATAATTGTATATGCATTGAATGAACTTATTGAATGAATTTGATTAATTGGTATCAAGCATTGAATGAACTTAATTGCATGAGTTTTAATGATAAGGGGAGAGAAGATGTTAATTCGAGTATCATAAGGGAAACTACCTTATTCAGGGGAGCTTAACTATGAGAACTTATCTCTGTTTGAAACTTTCATTGTTTAATCATGCATATACTCAATGTTTTTGTCATCATCAAAAAGGGGGAGATTGTTGACCCAATTATTGATTTTGATGATTAACAAAAGCCATGAGTATATTCATTGTGTTTCTGACAAATTTAAGAAGTGTTTCAAAGATTAAGAATGTTTAATTATTCAAATGATACATAAAATCAGTTTTGAATTAAGTTTTAAATAGAAAATATTTAAGTTCAGAACTTGGAGTCGACACCCACAGTGTCTGGAGCCGACACCAGGGAGTATCAGAACAATTCTAAGTTTTTGGCACGGTTTGGAGTCGACACCTAAAACTCTGGAGCCGACTCTAACCTGAGATATAGAGGAGTATTTTCTGCGTCATTTTTGGAGTCGACACCTGGAGTTCGGAGCCGACACCTAAAATTTCTAGAGCCGACTCTAACATGAGAATAGAGAGCATATTTTTAAGACATCGTTAGAGTCGACACCCTCATATATTGGAGCCAACACCTGAATGCCGAGCCGACACATCACTTTTTCAGAGCCGACTCCCCAACGAACTTTTATTACCATTTTTAGAAACCCGTCTTGGAGCCGACACATGCAAAGTTGGAGCGACTCCAACCTATCAGGCATGGATTTTTAAATTGTCAGAACGGACTCCAACAGTAATATTTTTCACCTAATCTCTAACGGCTATATTTCTTTGTGTGTAGAAGCAATCCAAGTACCTTGTAACGGCTATTTTCTCACCTAATCTTGGAATAAGAAATCTATAAAAGAGGGCATCCGTCCGTTTGAAAAAAAAAAAAGTGAAAAAGGGTGAAGAAAAATAGAGAGAAAATCAAAAAATCAAGTGAAAAAAAGAAAATTTTCAAAGAGAAATCTCTGAATCCACGTCCATCTTCTGAAAAGAGATTCAAAAGAAATCCAAAGCTCTCAAAATCAAAATCGGAGGATTTTCAAAAGAAAAGAAGAAGCTTAAAAGCCCCTTTTTCTTCAACTTCTCTACAATAAATTTCTGTGAAGAATCAGAGTTGAAGCTTGATCCAACCTTTCAAAAGAGAGAGGAAAAGAAGAAAAGAAGAAAAGCTTACATTCAATTCGCTTCAAACATGCTTTTCTAATCCTTATCTATTTAAATTGCATATTTGCTCATTTGAGGAGCTTTTGTATTGTAAACATTATTTCTAAATTATTGTTTGCTAATTCAATCAGGGGGATTAAATTAGTGGAGGTAGTTTACCTTGGGACAAGCTAAGGTTAGCTTGGGTTTGGGTTGTGTGCTGGTGAGCCCGAAAAATGGCTAGGTTTGTTGTGATCCCGGGTAAAACAACAATTGGAATTGTGAGCTTGTAAAACAACTCGACTGTAATCAGTGGGATTATAGTGTTGACCCAAGTGTTGCTTGGGAGTGGACGTAGGTGTGGGATACACCAAACCACTATAAATCTTTGTGTGTTTGTCGTGCACTTGTCTCTCTCTCTATATCTTCCTCATTTATGGTTATCTTTAATTAATTCAGCTTACTCGAGCACTTTCACATCAATCTAATTATTTTCAAAGAGTCAATTTTTTAAAAGAACCTAATTCACCCTCCCCCTCGTGGGTTACCATCTGGACCAACAGATCTATTATCGTTTCATTAACCACATCACCATATAAATATTGTTTCTTATTTATACGATAAATATAATGCCTATTATGATCTTATCCATCTAAGGCTACCCCACCAAAGCATAAAAAGATAGGCCTATTATTTAAAAGCCCAACTCATACTAAATAAAATAAAATAAAATACTAACAACTAACAACCATTATATTTTAACACTCCCTTTAATGGTTGTTCTTGGATACCCATGAGATTTCTAAAGTAAATGAATTTCTCCTTGGGTAGGGCCTTGGTGAAGATGTCTGCAATTTGGTCTTCAGTCTTCACATACTTGACTTCAATTTCTTTTTCTTCTACCACATCTCTAATGAAATGGTATTTGATTTTGATATGTTTGGTGCGGCTGTGATATATAGGATTCTTTGTCATAGAAATATAGATTTGTTGTCACATAGCAGAGTAGTAGCTTCTTGCTTTTCACCCATATCTTTAAGTATTTTTCTCAACCAAATTATTTGTTGTGCTGCCAAAGTTGTTGAAACATATTCAGCTTCAGAAGAAGATAATGCCATTGTATCTTGCTTTCTTCAACTTGTATACCTTGTTTTCTTGACCTTTGATAATAAAGCCTTGAGGTTGTTCAACATAAATTTCTTTTTCCAATACTCCATTCAAGAATGCAGACTTTACATCTAGTTGATGTAGTTTCCAACTTTTATGTGCTGCTATAGAAATAAGAGTTCTAATTGTAACATGTCTAGCAATAGGTGCAAAAGTTTCTTGATAATCAATACCAGGTAATTGAGAGTATCCCTTTGCTACTAATCTTGCTTTGTATCTTTGAATGGTGCCATCTGGATTGTGTTTTGTTTTGTAGATCCACTTCAAGCCAATGACTTTCTTATCACTTGGTTTCTTCACTAATTCCAAAGTTTTGTTCTTCTCAATCATATTGATTTCTTCTTGCATTGCCTTGTTCCATACTTCTTCATGCATAGCATTTTCATAAGTTTCAGGCTCAATCATACAGAAATTATAAAAGCATAAATGTCACTTAACCTTCTCATTTTTATAGGAGTAGAACTTGAAGATGGACTTAAACTTGAAGTTGAAAATGGACTTATATTTGGAGAAGTTTGTGGTAAACCTTCAACCTCATTTTCTTCATTTTGAGCATCATAGATTTCTTCATCAAGACGAATAATATTTTCTTCAACTTTCTTTTGCTTCCAATCCCAAGCAACTTTTTTATTGAAAATAACATATCTTCTTATGATCACTTGATTTTGCTTCAAGCTGAAAAGTCTGTAACCTTTTGATTTAGAGCTGTATCCAACAAAGATGCATTTTTTACTTACTTCATCAAGTTTATGTCTCCTTTCCTTTGGAATATGTGCATAGCACACACATCCAAAGATTTTGAAATGCTTTACTGATGGCTTTCTACCATACCAGGCTTCAAATGGTGTCATATTTTGAAGAGCTTTTTGGATATCTATTCATCAGATAAATTGATGTATTCACTGCTTTTGCCCAATAAGAATTTGGAAGGCCTTTGTTTTAGCATAAATCTAGACATCTCAACAATAGTACGGTTCTTTCTTTCTGCAACTCCATTTTGCTCTGGTGTATAACCAACAGTCAATTGTCTTTGTATACCATTATCTTCACAAAATTTCTTAAATTCATTTGAATTGTATTCACCACTTCTATCACTTCTCAGCACTTGATATAATGCCCACTTTGTCTTTCCACAAGATTTTTAAACTTTTTAAAAATCAGAAATGCCTTTGATTTATGTCTCATAAAATATACCCATGTCATTCTTGAATAGTCATCAATAAAAATAATGAAGTAGATGTTACCTGCATGAGAAGAAGTTTTCATAGGCCCACATATGTCAGTATGAATAAGCTCCAATGGTGCTTTGGCTCTCCATACATGCTCTTTTGGAAATGCCTCTCTATGTTATTTTTCAAGTGCACATCCTTCACAAGGTTCTTTCTTGTCATGTATTGCTGGTAGACCATACACCATATTCTTTTGATATAAACTTCTCAAGCTTTGAAAATTCAAGTGCTTAAACCTTTTATGCCATAACCATGACTCATCATTTACTTCCATCTTCTATACAGCATCCTTTGCATAGTGCAAAATAAGAGGAAAACTTCTATTTTTCTCCATCTTGATTTTTGCCATAAGTTGCTTTTTCATCCTTTGTCATATAACTTGCAAACATTACCTTCAAAGTGAACCATATGCCCATGCTCAATCAGCTGTCCAACACTTAAGAGATTTTGCTTCAAATCTGGAACAAGTAAAACATCATGAATGAATTTTCTTCTTTTCTTGGTATTGATTTCAATTGTGCCTTTGCCTCTTGCTTGGACTAGAACACAATTTTCCATCTTCACTTGTGAAATTGAAGAATTGTCAATACCCAAAAATATACTTGTCTCTGTCATGTGATTGCTGCAACCACTGTCAAGATACCACATATTATTACTTTGCTCTTCTGTAGTTTGACATGCATATAGTGTGCTTTGTTGATCTTCATTTTCTTCTGAGAAGTGTGCTTGCTCACTTGCTTTGTACCTGCATTCTTTTTGAACATGTCCAAACTTTTTGCAATTATAACATTGGAGTTTTCCCTAAACCAGCAATCTTTTTCAGCATGAGAAGACCTTTTACATATATTGCACCTTTGTTGAGTGCTCTGTCATATTACCTTCTTAAAAAAATTATTTTTGTGCATTTCTCTACCTCTTCCTTTCATATTTCTTTCTCTTCCTCTACTCTGGTTTTCACCTCTGAATGACTCTCTTTTGAGTGGAGCATAACTAGATGATTCTTTTTGAGAATTTTTATCAACCACTTTGAGTTTAGATTGAAAGCACTTTTAATTGATGATTCTTTATGCCTAAACAATCTTTGCTCATGAGCTTCAAGAGATCCCATTAATTCATGAACACTTAATTCAGAAAGATCTTTAGATTCTTCAATAATTGCAACTATTATATCAAATTTTGGAGATAAACTAGCCAAGATTTTCTCACATATTCTTCGTTTGGTGATGGTTTCACCATAGCTCTTCATTTGATTAACGGTCTCCATAATTTTGAGAAATAATCCTTCAATTTTTTATTTTCTTGCATTCTCAAATTATCTAATTCTCTTCTTAGAGTTTGAAGTTTGATAGCTCTTACCTTTATGTTGCCTTGAAATTCCTCCTGCAATATATCCCATGCCTTCTTTGATTTGGTAGCTTTAATAATTCTAGGAAAAATTTTCTCAGATACAGCTTGTTGGATGAAGAACAGGGCTTTGGTATCCTTCTTTTTGTAGTCCTTCAGTTGTTCATTCTGATTATTTGTTGGATTAACTGGGTCTTCGTATCCGTTCTCTACTAGATCCCATACTTCTTGTGAAATAAAAAGGGTTTTCATCTTAATGCTTCAATAATCATAGTTTTCTCCATCAAAAATAGGGATAGAAGGTTGGTGGATATTTATACCAATATTGCTTGAGGTTGCCATAAATTTTTTGTAGCAATTTTTTTCACTATTTCTTTGTTGATCACTCGTGGGATAGGCAATAGATCTTTGGCCTTCACGTTCACCTACCAAGGGCTTTTTTTTTTTTTTTTTACTTTTCTAATCCAAGGAGGAAAGAATCCAACGGATGCAGTGTCACCCGTTTCCGCTCCCTGTTCTCTCGCCAACACGGCTGCAGAATCGTGGCTTTTTCTTTTTCTTGCTTTGAGGCTCAATCAAGAAGTTGATAAGACTCGCTGGCTGTTCCCTAACGCCAAAGTCGTTTGGAAATCTGACACTGAGAGGAAGGTGGATGGGAAGTCAATCTCCTGTGCGGTCAAACCACCTTACGTCTTCAAGCACAATGTCACCGATTTTTTTTTTCATGGATGATTGATGAATCTGGCTGACACTCCCACCGATCTCCCTTCTCACGGCTTCTTGATCGTCGATGGTGAAAACGGAGATGAGCGAGAAAGAAACTGGAAAGGTCGTGAAACCTTTGTTTAAATTTTTTCATGACTTTGCTTTGGATCTGATGGAAACGGGGAACTAGGCTCTGATACCAATTTTTGTTGGGATTGTTTCCAACATATTATTTTTGAAAGAGAAATCAAAGATAGAAGAAGAGTTTTTTTTCTCAAGAAGAAAATAGATCTATTATCGTTTCATTAACCACATCACCATATAAATATTGTTTCTTATTTCTATGGATAAACATAATGCCTCTTATGATCTTATCCATCTAAGACTATCCCATCAAACATAAAAAGATAGGCCCATTATTTAAAAGTCAACTTAGACTAAATAAAATAAAATAAAATATTAAAAATAAACAACCATTATATTTTAACAGATATGACTGCCGCTTTTATGTATCAAGTTCAAGTGAGGTGAAAATTACATTGGGTGGAAATTTGCTCAACTTAGACTTTATTCAGATGTTAGGACAATGCAAACTAATAACCCAACTCTTGGTTAGGGTTCGAGCTAGCCAACACAACTAAAACAAATAAGTAAATACTAAGAATTTAATTTAAAATATTAAGTTAATCCACCCAATCCTCTATCCTCCCTTTGCTCTCCCACTTGAACCCAAACGCGCCACCTTATAGTCAGTTCCTTTCACCTAACTGCAGATGAATAGACTGCTGTTGTCCTCTTCTTCTTTCACCCATCAGAGTCCTGACTAAAGTATTTGTCTCTCCCCATTCTCTCTCTCTCTCTGACCCTAGCTCTCCCCTCTAAGCCCAAATTCACAGCCCATTCTATCTCCTTTCTTCTCTCTTAGTGGACCATATCCAACAGACGACCGCTTCGCCGTCTGAACCCTTCCTCCCCTTTCCTTGACAAACTTGCCACTGGCTTAGTGATGGCATTGTTGTTGACATGTGCCATTGGCTGACAGCAAAAGTGGAAGGGGGAAGGAAAGGGGACACTGCATAATGCCTAAACCATACCCTAATTGGTGGGTTGGTGGGTGGGAGGTAGGCGCTCTTGCTCTCTCATACCCCTAATTAGCTCATAATGCCTAAACCATACCCAATACCAACAATGATTGTATTTGATTTGGGTTGATCTGCATTGCAACAGGTCATTAGATGGCTGACCCAAACATAGATTTTTTGGGTAGTTTTTAGCATGATAAATAGCCTGGTTCAACTTTTGATAGCACTAGATTTTTAAAAAATGTTTTATGGATTTGATGACATGTTGATCAAGCCCTCTGTTCCTTTAGCATATCAGGGCTGTTGCTATTAAATGATAACTTGGAATAGTTGGCTGCAGCTGTTATTTGTAACCCGGAGATCTGAATACTGTTACTGTTTTTATGTTTAATGCCCACTCTACAAGCAGTGCTAAATAACCACTTTATAACAACTAAGATTATGTCCGCCTTTCTATTCTCATTGTCTTCTATTAGGTTTTTTTAAGGATATGAGCTACTCCAGTAAAAGTCAATATGAAAATGAATCAGAAACGGTACAAAAAATTGAGAGTGCTTGATATTAAGAAATGTAGAGAGAATTTGAGAGTGCTTGATATTAAGAAAGAAAACAACTTTCTGAGAGAAATTAGGAGAAAAAAGAAAAGGGAGTTAACCTCTGAGGCTTGGCTCAGCAGGCAAAATTGGAACATCTACAGGAAGATAAAAGGAACTACATTGTTATGTTTTCAGCCTTAGAGTCATGTTGAAGGCAGTGATAGCTATGGCACTACTGTTTAATACTTTTTTTTGCTTTAAAATCATGGTTTCAGAATTTTATCAGGATATCTAGTTCCCAAAATTAGTCTAAGCATTATACGATTTTTTTTCTATTTATTTAAGAGAGAGAGAACATTGATATGTACTTTTACATTTAAGATATTAAGAAAGAAATGCCAAGGTGAATGGAATTCCTAACATTTATGTAGTTGACATTTTGCTTATAGATACTCTAAGTCACATCTATAGGTGTGCAGCTATATGTTATGATTCTATCATGGGCAACCGAGTAAAGTCTTTCCATTTTTTTTGCATTATAATCATGAGGTTTTCCACTATGTGTGCAATCTTGCTCTGCAGATATTAATTTCAGTATTTATGTGAGGCCTCAATGGGTGAAAAAGTGTTGGCCTTGACTAACTAGTTCTAGATATTCTATGCCCATATCATATAAATTTTAGTAGAACAAGATATTATACAACTGGGATATGGCAATACGTAAATCTTCTCCCCCCCCTTCCTATTTTTGCATACAAGTGGAAAAAGCATGCATAAAGCATCATGAATAATCACAATAATATAACCCATGCTTCTATGATAACATCATTATCATAAACTCTGAAAAGTAACCATCCGTTTTGCCCATGGTTAAAAGGTCAATGGTCACCAAATAATAGAAAAGAAAAAGGGCAGCCCTATCCCTCACCCCCGGAGCTATATGAGACATTTCTAGTGTATTCAAGAAGAATCCATTTTGTTTTAGCAAAAAAAAAAGAGAATGGAACTTAAACTAGCTATCTGACACAAATCCTATCCCTATACAATATCAGTACTTGAATGCTTATTATGTTAGGGCACAGCATGCTATTCAAATTATGTGTGCATTCCTAGCACTAATGCTTTATACCATGAAAATCTATCAGAACCTCAATGGCATTTGTTTGTTCACTATCCTAAAATGATTGCATACGTGCAAGTAACATGTATTTCTTCATAATGACATGATGTTTGCATCCATCTTCAAGTGTTCACTTAGGACTAGGAGAGGTCACCTGTCCTATTCACAAATTATCTGAGTTCATATTCTCTAGTTTATGCAAAATTTGTCTCTTTATATCATAATTTGCACCTCTAATATGAATGCAATTCAAAACAAGATCTTGACTTTTTGCTGTTCAATCTTCCTAGCTGCATAGGTCAAGCTGTGCGAGCTCTAGGATAGATCTCACAACCCACCAATAGAACTTCTATTTTTGATGTCTTATCCATTCTTCACTTATCAAGAACTGAACTAATTCAGAAAATTGTCATTAAGTTGAGATTTAGTGATAAGATTGTCAAACTTTAATGAGTCATTGCTGAGAATAGAAATCTAAACCTCTGCAGATGGAGTAAAGCTCACAGTTCATGATCATATTTGTCTAGGATCTTTGCAAAATAAAAACAACCTAGCATTTTCCTCTGAATGTGAAAGTCCACACACTGCAAATTGGGGATACCATATGCAGCAGCTCTAGGGCATTGCAGATTCTTGTGAATCCACAAATAAAAGTACTAGACAATCGGGCATTGCATCTTAAATAACATGGATAAATCATTGACAAAACGCAGAATTACTTTGTGGAGTGTATGTGGTTGTAATGTTCACTGCAATTCTTTAGAGAATGTTCTATATTTATGAGGTATCTTTGTTATTTTATAATCCATATCCTGTTAATACCTTTCACTCAATCCCTTTTTTGACTACCTCAGCCATCGGAGATTGAAGAACTCAAGCAGAAAGTTGAGTGCATGTGCCAAAGGGTTAGCTTCAGCTGCAGGTGTGGAGTTGGAAGGCACTATCAGAAGAAGTCACCAAACACACAAACGACAATGAGAGGCTGGCTGCTGAATTAACATCAGCGAGAAGTTCTCAGCGGAGAGTGAGCAATGGACCAAAAAATGCCAAAAGAGACAACTGCCTCAAGCGGCATGGCCCAGCACCCAAGCGAGAAGTGATAGCTATCTATGAAAAAGAGCTAACACTCGAAGCTGTTCTTCTGGAAAAGGAGCAGAGAGAAGCAGAGCTTCAGGAAGAAGGAAGTAGACGAATCCAAGCAGAGGGAAGCCTTTCTAGAAAATGAACTGGTCAACCTGTGGATTTTTGTGGCAAAGCTAAAGAAATCTCATGAAAATGAACCTGATGATTTAGATGCCAAATGAAATCGGGTTGGAAAGAGAAGATAGGAGTGGAAAGCCAGCGCTGTTGTTTTGTTTGGGCGGTAGGCTTTGGGGTTTTTGTAAGGATTATTGTATATTAAGCTTGTATTTTGAATTCACGTTGCTCCTATTGTTTCTATTTTTTATTGCAATTTTCATTCAAATTATTTTTCAAGCTGTGCTGACTTCAAAAAATGGTGTCAATTGTTCACATTTAGCAGAACTATAGCATATAAATGCAACGTCTGCCCGCCAAAAAAAAATTTACCATTGCTTCAGATTATCACATGATATGAATATTTTTGTTTTGGCATCAAGATATTAAATAAATATTATATATATATATATATATATATATATATATATATATATATATATATATATATATATACAACTGAACTTAACTCATCTAAGCATTTTTTAGCTACATGAAGTTAGCTGCATAAATTTGCTTTCTCCACTTTGCTTTATTCTGCATGAATTTACTTCTTTTACTCTACTTTATTCAAGGCTAAATCGACACTCAAATTACAAATAGTTATATCTCTCTTAATTATTTCTGTCTATATTAGTTTAGGTCTACTTCTATCTGTATCATTATCATGAACTATTAAAAGATTACTCTTTCTAACTGGAGCATGTAAAGGTCTTCGTTGTATATGTCCAAACTACCGTAATCGATTTTCTTTCATTTTATCTTCAATTGAAGCTATTTCTATCATTTCTCGTATATGTTTATTTCTAATTTTACCTTTTTAAAGTTTTACCATATATCCATCTTAATATGCGCATTTCTGTTACACTTAATTTATTCATATATTTTTTAGTACGCCCAATACTTTATTCCTTATAGCATAGCTTGCTTAATAACGGTTTTATAAAATTTTTCTTTCAATTTTAATAGAATGCATCGACCATACAATACTCTCGAAGCATTCCTCTACTTAATCCATCCTTTTTAACTCTTGATTCGTATCTTTACCTATTTTACCTTCTTGCAAGATAATTGATCCTAAATATCTAAATTATTCACTCCTTGATATCTCTTATCTTACAATTTTTATTATCTCTTCATCTATATTTTTATTTTTATTAAAATTATATTTCATATATTTAGTTTTAATATCACTAATCTTAAAATTTTGAATTCTAAAGCCTCCATCTAGATTTTTGTGGGTCTACGGAACAGGTGTTGTCAAGCAGCTGTACTAGCTGGTTTGAACTCCGTTACATTCATGTTCAGAAGGTTAAAGAAAGGAGGGGTCCAAAAAAAAGGGTCCTGGTCTTTTTTACATGCCATCTAAAGAAAGAACCTCTGTGCTCTGTTTCACCGCTCCTGAAAGTTTCCAATATAAAATCAAACACAACGATATAGAAGTCCGGAGTAACCATTAATCACCACTACCTACTGCCATCCTTAATTATCCTGTTCGCTAATGTCGACGATTACCCATTTCTTTCCTCCAAAGATTGCTTTCATGAGAGTTTCAAGCAAATACTAAAATGCAAGTACTCTAGGTTGATTCAAGCACCATGCATCGTGGATTTCTCATTGAGAAAGACTATGGAGACCCCCTCTAGTCTTGTCCCAATCTACAAGGTTTTTATTTTTTTGAAAAAAAAAAATTTCTGAAATGGAAAGAGAAAACTGAGTTTAGAACCAGCATTTAGATGTGTGGAAAATTGCCACGGGTAATTTGTGCATGGCACAGACGGATATAAAATTATTTTAAAGCCCTTAAATTGGATAAGAACGTATATTCGTGTCATGAATCCAAAAAATCATTATGACCGGGTCACCTTCCAAGATAATGTTTGATTGTTGAAAGTGAGAAACTACCGTATGAAATCATATCATGCTTCATTTAATTCAGTCCATATAACAGATTTAGTCTGCACATGAACAGCCAATGAAAGTAAAACTCATCTACCATGATTTTAAATAACTGCTGATGCTTTAGCTATGTGCACCAAAATTAACTTTGATAAAGACAATCAAGAATCTAATTTAAGAGAAGAAACCACATAATGGTTTGAAAGATCACCTCAAATATTACGAATGCCAAAAGTTTGAGAACTACAAGATTGAAGAAATTCTTCTCCTTGATAAGTCTGGCCATCCATACTACATGAAATGATTTAGCTTCTAATACCTCCTCGTTGCGGGCCTTCCAAATCCACCAAGTAAATATATGCACATATTAATCGATTTTTCCCCATGATATCAGTAGGTATGGTAAATAAATAGTTGCAAGCTTGCTTAACAAATTGAAGTATAAGAAGGCACCTCCACAACATTTGTCAGGTTAACAATGACTAATAATATCCAAAAAAATAAATGATCTAATGTTTCATTCTCTAAGCAACACTGCTTATATACAAACTGGATAAAAAAAAATCCAAAAAAATAAACGATGTCCAGTGAGAATACTTTCTTGCCACAGTATTCATAGAAAGAGAGGAACTCTTTGGTGAGCCTTAATGTTAGACTTAATTTACTTAAATATAATTACCTCCAGCCATTATTATTTAATGGTGGTAAGGAATCTGATCTTCCTATGGACTGCACGGGAGATCTTCCTTCCTTAACGATATCGATTGATCTTCTTGATCTTTCCTCTTCCTCTCGATGGATCGGTCTTCTAATCAATGAGCTCTCGCATCCAGATGGTGTATGCCTTCATGATTGCTCTTGATCAGGGACTCATTTCCAATGCCTCCACTTTTAGGTTTCTCTCTATAGAACCTTAAGATCTCTCTCGAGGACGAACCTTGATCTCTCTCGAGAACCTTGTTCAGAAACTATAGGATCTCTCTTGAGAGAACCGTATTCAGAAACCTTAGGATCTCTCTTGAGAGAATAGTGTTCTGAACCCTTAGAGAACCCTTCGTAATGAAACCTTATGATGGGTTCCTATTTTATACCCTTTTCCTTCAACGCTTGCCCCATCAAGCGAGCGCTTAGGAATTAAGGGAGGAAGCGGGCGCTCAGGAATTAAGGGAGGAAGCGAGCGCTTAGGAATTAAGAGAGGGGGCTGTTATCACTTTAATGGGGGATACGTTGATTTAATAAATTAGGACCATTAATTAGATATGTTACTACATTCTCCCACTTGGTCCGTATATTTTATCAACACTGAACAAGAAACTAAATACATGAATCATAGCGATAGGTCCTCTATAATTGAGTATTATCTTCTATGTATTACAATGCATTCAATTTCTTTATCACCATTCCAAATGTGACAACATAACATAATGAATAAACCATATGTTTATTCTGAGTCCAAAAGAAAAGTTTGTCATTTCTCAAAAGTCATATAACGTGTACACCTGAATGAGAAATAAACAAACGCTTGAAATAAGAGTTTCATTGTACAAATTGTTATCAATACAATTATATCATGGGACCAACTCCCATTCTTATCACATGATCCTTAAACTTCTTAATTGGCATGCCTTTAGTTAAAGGATCAGCTATCATCAATTCAGTGCTAACGTGTTCTATGACCACTTTATTCTCTTTAACACGTTCTCTTATGGCTAAATACTTAATGTCGATATGTTTACTTCGACTACCACTCTTATGGTTTTTAGCCAAAAATACAGCAGCTGAATTGTCACAGTACAATTTAATTGGCCTAGTAATGGAGTCAACAATTCTAAGCCCTGAGATGAAACTCTTCAACCATACACCTTGCGATGTAGCCTCAAAACAAGCAACGAACTCTGCTTCCATAGTAGAGGTAGCAGTCAAGGTCTGCTTTGCACTTCTCCAAGATATGGCTCCACCAGCTAACATAAATATAAATCCTGATGTTGATTTCCGAGAATCAACGCAGCCAGCAAAGTCCGAATCTGAGTAGCCCTCTATCTCCAAATGATCAGTTTGTCTATACATGAGCATGTAGTCCTTGGTCCCTTGAAGATACCTCATGACCTTTTTAGCAGCTCTCCAATGGTCTAAACCTGGATTACTCTGATATCTTCCCAACATTCCTATTGCAAATGCTATGTCAGGTCTTGTGCAAACCTGAGCATACATTAGGCTTCCAACAGCTGAAGCATATGGAATGTTGTGCATCTGTTCCCGTTCAAGTTCATTTTTAGGGCACTGGTTCAAAGCGAACTTGTCACCCTTCACTATAGGTGCAACACTTGGTGAACAATTTTTCATCCGAAATCTCTCCAAGACTTTATTGATATAAGTTTCTTGAGACAATCCCAAAATGCCTCGAGATCTTTCTCTATGGATCTTAATGCCAATGACATAAGATGCCTCACTCATATCTTTCATATCAAAATTTTTAGAGAGAAATTGTTTCACCTCATGTAGCAACCCTTTATCATTGGTTGCAAGTAGAATGTCATCCACATATAGGACCAAGAAACAAATTTTGCTCCCACTAACCTTCTGGTATATACATTGATCCATGATGTTCTCTTCAAAACCAAAGGAAGAGATCACATCATGAAATTTTAAATACCACTGACGTGAGGCTTGTTTCAATCCATATATGGATTTCTTAAGTTTGCAAACCAAATGCTCACCATCACTAGAGGAAAATCCTTCAGGTTGTTTCATGTAAACCTCTTCCTCTAGATCTCCATTAAGGAATGCGGTCTTCACATCCATTTGATGTAACTCAAAATCAAAATGAGCTACCAATGCCATGATTATTCGGAGAGAGTCTTTCTTGGATACAGGAGAAAATGTCTCAGTGTAGTCGACTCCTTCCTTCTGAGTGAATCCTTTGGCAACGAGTCTTGCTTTATATCTCTCAATGTTGCCTTGCGAGTCTTTCTTTATTTTGAAGATCCATCTACATCCAATGGCTTTTACACCATCAGGCAACTCAACAAGATCCCAGACTCGATTAGATGCCATAGATTCCATCTCTTCTTTCATGGCATTGAACCATAAGTTTGATTCCTTAGAACTCATGGCTTGTGAAAACGTTTCAGGATCATTTTCGGCTCCAATGTTATAGTCAGATTCATGTAGATACACAACATAATCACCAGGAATTGCTGATTTCTTTATTCTAGTTGATCTTCTTAATGTTGTGTCAATGACCTCTTGAGGAGTATCTTGCACAACTGATTGTTGATGAACAACACGATCTTCTAGATTACCATCAGCTTGTGAAATCTCAATGACTGGTTGTTGGGCACTTAATTGAGTTTGAGGAGTGCTATAAATAACAACCAATCCCTCACTTGAAGTGGAAGTTGGAATAACTGAATGATCTTTCTCAGAAGAAGCCAAATACTGAGATTGATCACTCCCACTGATCAAGTCATTCTCAAGAAATTTTGCATTTCTTGATTCCACAATCCTAGTGCTGTGAGATGGACAATAAAATCTATAACCCTTGGACTTCTCAGCATATCCAATAAAGTATCCACTGATAGTCCTTGGGTCTAGTTTCTTTTCTTGTGGATTATAGACTCTTACTTCAGATGGGCATCCCCAAACACGTATATGTTGCAGACTCGGTTTCCAACCTTTAAATAACTCAAATGGCGTTTTGGAAACAGCCTTGGTTGGAACCCGATTCAATATATACGTAGCAGTTTTAAGAGCTTCAGTCCACAAGGATTTAGGTAACTTAGAGCTGACAATCATGCTCCTTACCATGTCCAATAATGTTCGGTTTCTCCTTTCAGCTACACCGTTTTGGTCAGGAGACCCTGGCATGGTGTATTGTGCAACAATTCCATTTTCTTCAAGAAACCGAGCAAACGGACCAGGTGCTTGTCCATTCTCAGTGTATCTACCATAATATTCTCCACCTCTATCTGACCTCACGATTTTAATTTGCTTGCCGCATTGTTTCTCTACTTCTGCCTTAAATACCTTAAAGGCATCTAATGCTTCGTTCTTATTATGAAGTAGGTAGAGATACATATATCGTGAATAGTCATCAATAAATGAGATGAAGTATCTCTGACCATACGAATCCATATCTGGGCTACAGATATCCGTATGTATGATCTCCAGTATTTCCGAACTTCTCTTGGCATTTTTCTTGGACTTGTTGGTTTGCTTTCCCTTTATGCAATCCACACAAGTGTCAAAATCAGTAAAATCAAGAGTATCAAGTACTCCATCTTTTACTAATCTTTTAATTCTGTCAATGGAGATATGACCTAATCTCCGATGCCATAAAATAGAGGAATTCTCATTTATAACACATCTTTTCATACCAGTTTGGGCGTGCATCACATTATAGGTGGTATTATTTTTCAGATTGATTTGGAAAAGATTGTCTGACAGTGTACCATTCCCAATAAGCTTAGATTTATAAAATAAATCAACAGAGCTTTTATTAAAATTAAAGGAATATCCTGCTGGTACAAGCCTTGACACTGAAATCAAATTTCTAGAGAAACTTGGAATATAAAATGTCTTTTCCAAATCCAAAACAAAACCAGAATGTAAAATAAGTCTGCACGTTCCAATTGCTTCCACATGTGAACCCATCTTGTTTCCTGAATAGATGCTTTGTTCACTTCCCAATGGTTTCCTTTGATTTAGAAAACCCTGCAAGGTATTTGAAACATGGATTGTAGAACCAGAATCAATCCACCATGTGTTATGACATATAACTAAATTGGATTCATGACATACGAATGAGGTTAGAGTACCTTTCTTGTCAAGCCAAGCTTTGAATTTGAGACAATCTTTCTTTATATGTCCTTTCTTCTTGCAAAAGAAGCACTTGGACTCCTTCTTGTCTTCTGTATGGATGGATACTTTACCCTTTCCTTTGCGTTTGGCTTTGGGAGCTTTAGTCTTTCTCTGAGTGACTAAATGTGCACTTTCTCCCATTTCTAAAATCAGCCTCCCTTCCTCTTGAACACACATGGTCAGAAGTTCATTAATTGACCATTTGTCCTTATGTGTATTGTAAGATATTTTGAAGGGACTATATTGCTGTGGGAGTGAACTCAAAATAAAGTGCACCAAGAAAGATTCCGACATCTCAACCTCTAGGGATTTCAACTGAGCCGCAATGTCCCTCATCTTCATGATGTGCTCACGCACACCTCCAACCGTAGTGAGCTTCATTGATGATAACTTTGTCATTAGGGTGCTAGCCATTGCCTTATCTGAAGACTCAAATTGTGCATCAATAGCCTTCAGAAGTTCCTTGACATTTTTGCACTCAGGAATTGAACCACGTATACTAGCAGAAATTTTAGTACGTATGAACATCATACTGAGGCGATTGGACCGTTCCCATCGTTCATACGCAGCAATCTCAGCCTGAGTGCTAGTAGATGTAACTAAATGTGGTTCATCCTTCCTGATAGCATAGTCAATATCCATACACCCTAATTGAAGAAGAATTCTCTCCTTCCATAATTTATAATTATCACCACTTAAATCGGGAATGTCACATTTCATATCAGAAATATTAACAGGCATAATAGCTGCATAAAAAATAAATCATGTTCATGTAATTGAATTTGAGGCATATAACTGATGTCATATTTTACCAATGTAAACATGCAATAACATGAATCAATAACATACAATAACTACCTGTGGGCTAAGTTATTATACTCAAATAGACTCATTAGCTTAATGATGTGACTAACAAATTATATTCCTTTCTTAATTCCTGTGGGTAATTAAGAAAATAATTTGTTATCGCATCCTAATTAATTATATTAGTGCAACAAAAATTCCTGTGGGATAAGATTCATTACATTAATATAATTAGTCACAATTAATGTCATCTAACCTTATGTGATCTTTGCAACTCAATATATAATTTTGATTAATCAAAGATGCTGTGGCTACTCCTCAATTAATCAACATCATATTGATCACATGACATTAAATGCATATAGATTAACCAATTTAGCATGATTATTAGGTAGTGATCTTAATCAATGTAACATTTCCAAATCAAGATCCGAGTTAGTCAAATTGGCCAGGCCAGTGAAAGAGAAGTGGGGGTCCCCCCGTTGCTTTCCTTAGGTCAGTCAACGGAACCAATTAAGTAACCACAATCTCTTTACCTTTCTAGACACCAAATGACCAATCAGACCTTGAAAGGATTTGCACTGTGATTTTTACACTACCACCAAATTCATGCATAGAATAAATCTAGTATGCAGAACAGAACATTTCAATATCTATTTAATGAATTTTAAAATTATCATCTTAAGAAAAAATTTTTGTTAATTAAAACACGTCCGGCCGTAGCTCATTATTCCCTTGGGCCAGTCTATGCAAACCACCGTAGGCATAGAGACTCAGGAGGCGTATTTTAATACAAAAATTTAAACTCAAGAAACAAATGATAAAAATAAATCATGTTACATGATTTAATAAAACATTAAACAGATAATAAATGCATTTAAAATCGAACCAATCCATATTTTAAATCGTGAGAGAACGGAAAGACCATAAGCGAGAAAAACGAAAACCGAAAGTTTTCTCTCCTCTTTTTAATATTTCACCGATGTGGTTATTGAAGCCACGTTTCCGCTGCATTTCTCTCCTTTAGTTTTTTATTTCTCTCCTTTAGTTTTTTCTTTTCTTTAAAGCTACGTTTCTTTTCTTTTTCTTTCTTTAATGCTATCTCTTTAATACCATAAAAAGAAATCTGGGAAACATTTAATGCTAGAAAGAAATCTTTAATAGACCACGTTTTGTTTCCGCAAAATCGGAATTTGAATTATTTTTAATGGTTTCTGTCAATTCCGTGATCAAAACTGATCGAAACCAACCTTTGATCCGAAAAACTAAAACGGAAAACACTCGGCATTAACGGCTTGAAAAGAGAAACTTAATAGAAATCATCGCAAATAAGGCAGAGGTTTTAACCTTGCTCTGATACCAAATGTTAGACTTAATTTACTTAAATATAATTACCTCCAGCCATTATTATTTAATGGTGGTAAGGAATCTGATCTTCCTATGGACTGCACGGGAGATCTTCCTTCCTTAACGATATCGATTGATCTTCTTGATCTTTCCTCTTCCTCTCGATGGATCGGTCTTCTAATCAATGAGCTCTCGCATCAGATGGTGTATGCCTTCATGATTGCTCTTGATCAGGGACTCATTTCCAATGCCTCCACTTTTAGGTTTCTCTCTATAGAACCTTAAGATCTCTCTCGAGGACGAACCTTGATCTCTCTCGAGAACCTTGTTCAGAAACTATAGGATCTCTCTTGAGAGAACCGTATTCAGAAACCTTAGGATCTCTCTTGAGAGAATAGTGTTCTGAACCCTTAGAGAACCCTTCGTAATGAAACCTTAGGATGGGTTCCTATTTTATACCCTTTTCCTTCAACGCTTGCCCCATCAAGCGAGCGCTTAGGAATTAAGGGAGGAAGCGGGCGCTCAGGAATTAAGGGAGGAAGCGAGCGCTTAGGAATTAAGAGAGGGGGCTGTTATCACTTTAATGGGGGATACGTTGATTTAATAAATTAGGACCATTAATTAGATATGTTACTACACTTAATTCTTCGGATCAACCACACTGAAGACGAAGGACGAGAAGACACATCATTTATCAAAATGCTAGAAATATCCTACAATGAAGCTCGAGGTATGAAATTTGGATCCCAACATAAATAATTGCCGGATAGACTCCCCACTATTAGAATGGCTATAACATCACTAACTACAGAAACACAAAAAATGGCAAAAAAGAGAGATCACGATTTCAATCACCATTCTCGAGGATTAGATTATCAATACTAGCCAAATGTTGGGCAATAGAGATATCATAGCAAAGGAGCAACATACTTGATGATAATCCAAAAAACTGAGGCTAAGTATCAATGTGAACTAACCTTCTTTTACCAATAAACCAACATAACCGAGGATATAGAAGAGAAAAGAGCCTCTAGATTTTCTTCCATAGAGCAAAAGCATTCTTTGGCGGAGCACAATAATCTCAAGCCTCCTAAAATTTATACTAGTAAAAAGCAAACAAGCACACAAACTCTAAAGATTTAATGATAATCTATTGGCAAGTTTCTCAATCAAAATAGAGTACCACAAAGACAGAGATGGAATACCTAAACCCGCTTCCTTAATTGAACAACAAATTTTATCCTAAGAAATTGTTGGGGGTAAAATCGTCATTGCATTAATATTCATGCGAGGAGGCTAAGACCGACCCCATCCCTTTGCCCGCCATGATGTCCCCGAGCTTCCCGTAGCTCGGCTCCCCCGAGCTTCCCATAGCTCGGCTCCCCCGAGCTCCCATAGCTCGGCTTTCTCCGGGCTTCCATAGCTCGGCTTTCTCCGGGCTTCCATAGCTCGGTTCTCCCCGAGCTTCCGTAGCTCGGCTCCCCCCAGCTTCCCGTAGCTCGTCTTTCTGAGCGATCCATGATCCGATACTCACCCCCGCGGAACCTGGTGCAGGAGAGCCTAGACCTATCATAACGGCATCTCAGGCAAAGAATTATGTTGAAGAGTGGTCTAGAACCTAATACGGCTACCTGGGACCTACGCACCTACCAGATCCCAAGCCATCAAGGAGCTCTCCTAGCCATCGATCCCTTAACAAACAAGATACGGATCCCAACGGCCCCATGGCCTGATTCGATCCATCTCCGTATCCTAACAACCTTCGAACCTTCCAGAAAGCGCTCAAGATCCAGGTGACAACCTATAAATATGACACTCCCAGATTCCCTCAGGTAGGCGCTCACTCTCACTCTTCCACTCTCACCAGCTGCTCGTTGGTGCTCTCCCCTCTAGAGCTCCCGATCGGCCGCCCCTGGAGAGACTCTCCGGAGAGATCTACCTTCCCATTTTCTGATTGATCGCCGATTTTCCCCACTGACTTGAGCGTCGGAGGGTCTTCTGCGGAGGGCCACCCCCAACGCCTCTCGCGTGAGGACTTGTGTGCAGGTCCGCCCCAGGAGATCGACTGCGCCCGAGTTGGAGGATGGATTCCGGCGGCAACAGATTGGCGCTAGAGGAAGGGCCTCAAGTCCCGTTAAAACTTGAAGAAAGGAGATAAGGATCTCGATCTGGAGTAGAACCTCTCTAATGGCCAATCGGAGAAGAGCAACCTCTGAAGCCCAAGACCAGGCCGCCTCTCAGAGACCTGATCCGGTGAGCAGTGTAGCGCCACAGCCTCCACCAATTGAAACCCTATCGCCGCCAGCCATCCCAGTGACTCAGGACCAGTTCACCTCGCTGGTCCAGCAAGTCCAGGCCCTGACTCACCTGGTCCAGGAGCACTTCACAGCTCCTCCCGCTCCGCACCTTCATAAGGAGGCTGCGATTCCTTCTTCATCAGCAACTTCCTCCTCCGATCCGCATGAAGCCGCGACCCCCACATCGACCCAGAGGGGACAAACCAGTCCCGCGAGGCGGCTACAACAGGGATCCATCTAGATCTCGACGAGTCTGGACCCCCTCCCCAGGTCCTCCCACCATGATTCGAAGCCATCCCTGCGATCCCCTCGCCCAGCTCCTCCTCTGACCGCTGAAGAGGACATCTGTCGGCAGATCTAGGAGATGCATGAGGAGCTGGACGCTGCCAAGCAGGCCCATCCGCCTCAGCCTAAAGCGGAGCAGGGCATCCCTTCTCCAAAGGGATTATGGAGGAAGTGATTCCCTCCCATGTTAAGCTACCGGCCGTCGAACCCTACCACGGCTCTTCTGACCCGGACAACTATCTCAGCAGTTTTCGGTCAATAATGATGTTCCATGGAGCATCCGACGCGATCCTCTGCCGCGCTTTTTCCTCCACCCTCAGAGGATCTGCCCGAACCTGCTTCAATGCCTTGAAGCCAGGTTCCATTGATTCATTTGACGAGCTGAGCCATCTTTTTATTGGCCAGTTCGTCAGCAGCCGCCGCCACCGATGAAGATCTGACTCCTCTCTGAAGTCAAGCAGAGAGAGGGGGAGTCCTTGAGAAATTATCTTGGCCGTTTTAATAAGGCCATGTTGGAGGTGGACCACCTTAATCTTGAGGTGGCTATGTCCACCTTGGCGGGGGGAGTCTCAAAGGAAAGCGACTTCTACCTGGCGATGGAAGTCAGCTACCCCCCTAACCTCTCTGATATGATGGCCCTGGCGGACAAATATGCTAGGGTCAAAGAGTCGCGGAGAGTTGCCTGCGCCGAGCTGGCAAAGAAGAAGGAGCCCAAAGGTCCTGATAGGCACCGTCCCGTCCGTCGGTCGAGTCCACCTCGCCGCCAAAGAGCTCCCCCGCTGCCGCCGAGGAATCGCTCTCGGAGCCCACCCAGGCGATTCGATCGCTACACTCCACTAACTGTGCCCCGGGCATAGATCCTCATGGAGATAGAACGCCAGCTCCCCCAGCCAGCTCCTCTCCGAGGGAACCCGACCCGAAGAGACCCCACCAAGTACTGCCGCTACCACCGGGAGCACGGCCATGATACTGAAGAATGCTGGCAGCTGAAAAATGAAATCGAGAGGCTGATCCAGCGGGGACGACTGAATCAGTTCAGGAGGGCGCCCGAGCCAGGACAAGGAGGTGACCGCCAGCCCGAACCTCAACAACCTCTTCCTCACCAAATCCGCCCGTGATCGGCCGCATCAACATGATCGAAGAGGTCGGCGGGTCGAGCCCCAGGAACGATGGTGAAGGATCAGCGCCAAAGAAGGCACGGACGGGCGACCTCGCTTTCTCCGATGATGATCTCCAAGGGATACAGTTTCTCCATGATGATGCATTAGTTGTATCCCTCAATTTGAATAACTATGATGTAAGTTGGATCCTTGTTGACAGTGGAAGTTCGGTGAATGTTCTGTACCTCGATGTGTTTTCCAGGATGAAACTACTTATGAAAAATCTTCGAGCCGTGGATTCCACCCTAATGGGATTCACAGGCGAAGTCATCATCCCGGAAGGGTCATCACCCTGACGGTCCACGCAGGAGCCTGGCCCCTTGTGGCCACTGTTTACACAGACTTCCTAGTGACCAAACTCAGGTCCCCATACAACGCAATATTCGGCAGGCCCGGCCTAATGTCCCTCAAGGCAGTTGTCTCCATCCCACACTTATCCATAAATTTCCCACCGAACAGGGAGTTGGAGTTGTTCGAGGAAGTCAAGCCATGGCTCGGCAATGCTTCGTTACCAGCCTTCAGTCCAGAGTGCCGGAGGTTGACAGGCTAGACGCTCGGAGGATTTCGCCGAACAGCGAGGAGAACCAGCAGAGGAGCTGGAGGAGGTGCCATTGGATGAGGCTCGTCCCGACTGAACCATAAAATCGGATCGCTGCTCAAGGGCGAACCTCGGCACAGATTGGTCAGGTTTCTCCGAAGCAACGCTGACGTCTTCGCCTGATCCGCCTCTGACATGCTGGATCAGCCCCGAGGTTCTCGTCCATCATCTCAACGTGGACGAGATGCACAGGCCCGTCAAGCAGAAGAAGAGGAGCTTTTTTCGGAACGACAAAAGGCCGTTGAAGAAGAAGTAGACAAACTCATCAAGGCAAACTTCGGGAGGTAAATTATCCAAGCTGGCTATCAAACGTCATCATGGTGAAGAAGTCGAACGACAAGTAGAGGATTTGCATCGACTTCACCGACCTCAACAAAGCCTGCCCAAAAGACAGCTTCCCTCTTCCCCGATCGACCAGCTCGTGGATGCCACCTCAGGTCATCAAATGCTGTCATTCATGGACACTTATTCAGGCTACAACAGATCCGGATAGCCCCCGAGGATGAAGAAAGACCACCTTCATAACCGACCGAGGTACTTACTGTTACCGCGTTATGCCCTTTGGTCTTAAAAATGTAGGTGCCACCTACCAAAGGCTGGTTAACAAAGTATTCAAGGAGCGAATCGGCCGGAACATAGAGGTGTATATGGATGACATGCTGGTCAAGAGCAAAGAAGCATCACGGCACGTCGAGGACCTCTCAGAGAGCTTTGCAACGCTCCGCAAGTATGGGATGAGGCTCAATCCGACAAATGCGCCTTCGGTGTTAACTCCAGGAAGTTTCTCGGTTTCATGGTCTCCCAGCGAGGTATCGAAGCTAACCCCCAGAAGATTCAAGCTCTCCAACAAATGGCGCCCCCGGCATCTATTAAAGAGGTCCAGCGCCTAACCGGAAGGATAGCGGCTCTTAACCGCTTTGTGGCGCGTTCGGCCGAGAGATGCCTCCCCTTCTTCAAAACCCTTCGGTCGGCTAAGAACTTCTGATGGACCCCTGAATGCCAAAAATCATTTCAAGATCTCAAGAAATACCTCGGCTCGCCCCGCTCCTCAGCAGTCCGAGCCCGGGCGAGACCCTGTTCTTATACCTGGCTGTTTCAGAAGGTGCCGTCTGTTCGGTGCTGGTCAGGAAGAAGGCAAGCTCCAAAGCCGATTTACTATGTCAGCAGGCTACTCCGCGATGCGGAGACAAGATATAGTAGAATCGAGAAGATGGTGTTGGCCTTTAATCACTTTAGTTCGGAAGCTGCGACCGTACTTCCAGGCACATTCTGTGATGGTCCTGACCGACCAACCCATCAAGGCGGTAGTCCACCGCCCCGAGACATCAGGAAGAATGCCAAATGGGCCATCGAGTTGAGCGAGCATGACATCCACTTTCAGCCTCGCCCAGCCATCAAAGCTCAGGTGCTAGCCGATTTCCTCCTCGAGTGTACCATCCCAAAGGACGGTTCCACCCCAGACTCCCCCGAAGAACCAAAATCTGGAGCCGGTGGCTCCTCCATGTCAACGGGTCATCTAACGCTCATCGCTCCGGTGCGGGCCTGGTTCTCACCAGTCCAGAGGGGCAACCTTCGAATATGGCATCCGGTTCTCTTTCCCGGCCTCCAACAACGAAGCTGAGTATGAAGCCCTGCTAGCCGGTCTCTGGATCGCCCGCAACCTGAAGGTGGAAAACTTAATGCCTTCACCGACTCGCAGCTAGTGGCTGGCCATGTACGAGGAGAGTTTGAGGCTCGGGAGCCAAACATGGTTCGATATCTTCAAGAGGTGCAGAGCCTACTTCCCCATTTTTTTGAGTTTGAGATACTCAGATTCCCAGATCCGAGAATGCCCGTGCCGACCTACTGTCCCGATTGGCGACCGCGGAGTCAATGGACGCCGAGCAAAAATTCCACCTGGAGACCCTGGAGAAGCCCAGCATCGCGGAAGCCGACCGAATAATGCAAGTTGAAGCCGAACCATCATGGTTCGATCCCATTCTGAAGTACCTCAAAGAAGGGTCGCTCCCACCCGACCGGAGAGAGGCTAGAAAGCTAAAGCTGCAGGCCACCCAGTATGTGCTGATCGACGATCAACTTTACAAACGGTCCTTCTCCATGCCACTGCTCAGATGCCTCCGCCCGTCCGAAGCAGATTATGCTCTCCGCGAAGTGCATGAAGGGATTTGCGGCAACCATCTGGAAGCCGGTCCCTATGCCACAAGGTGTGACAAGGCTACTACTGGCCGACTATGCAGAAGGATGCAGACGATCTAGTCCGAGCCTGCGACCCATGCCAGAGGCACTCAAGCATTCAAAGGCTCCCCTCCGCGACCTGGTTCCTATATCCTCCGCTTGGCCCTTCGCCAAATGGGGGATGGACATCCTCGGCCCATTCCCGCTTGCCACGGGGCAACAAAATTTCTATTTATCGCCATCGACTACTTCACTAAATGGGTCAAGGCGGAGGCGGTTGCACAAATAACCGAGGCATGGGCCAGAGATTTTGTATGGAGGTCCATCATCTGCCGTTTCGGCCTCCGCACACTATAATCACTGATAACGGCAGGCAATTCGACAACCCTAAGTTCCGCCAGTTCTGTGAAGAGCACGGAATCCGTCACCACCTCACCTCGTCGGGCATCCGCAAGCCAACGGAGCGGCCGAAGTGACCAACAGGACCCTGCTTCAGGGGATCAAAGCTCGTCTTTCCAGAGCCCAAGGCAGGTGGGCGGATGAGTTGCACCATGTCCTATGGCCTACCGCACCACCCGAGAGTCCCGACAGGTGAAACCCCATTCCGAATGGCCTTCGGCACGGAGGCCGTTATCCCTGTAGAGATAGGCCTCCCTTCGCTGGGTGGAAAGCTACTCAGAGGAAGCTAGTGACGAACAGCTCCGCACCAACCTCGACCTGATAGAGGAGATTAGAGAGAAGGCCGGATCAGAGTGGCTGCCTATCAACAAAGGGTGGCCCGCTACCACGCCTCCAGAGTCAAAGGGAAAGCCTTCCTGCCTGGCGACCTTGTTCTCCGGAAAGCCTCTGTTTCCAAACCGCTGGAACAAGGAAAGCTGGCACCAAACTGGGAAGGCCCATACCAAGTAGCGGAGATCATCGGACCGGAAACCTACAAGCTGCAAGATCTAAACGGAAAGTCTGTCCCCCGGACGTGGAACTCGGACAATCGTAAGTATTATCAATAGGGTATGTCCTCTATAAGTCCATTTTGATATACCTTATTATACCTTCCTGTCGGCACGTGTTTTCGTAATTTGCAACGTGAATCATCATGCATTACATTGCCAAAGATTGCGAAAGAAATAGGTGCTGCTCACCAATCCTCGGCACGACCGAGTTACCTATCTGAACAGGAATTCTCCGAACCTCGGCTGGGCCGAGCAACGAATTCTCCGAACCTCGGCTGGGCCGAGCAAAAATTCTCCGAACCTCGCTGGGCCGAGCAACAAATTCTCCAAACCTTGGCCAAAGCCAAGGGCTACACCCTGCCGCTCGAAACCTCGGCCAAAGCCAGGGAGCGACCTTAGCTATCAAGCTCCTTGGGCCTACCGGGTGACACTCTCGTGCCCTGGTCGCGTCCGACTGCCGAACCATCGGCCGAAGGAGCAAAGTCCTCGCGCCTTAGCCGCACCCCAGGACATCATTTGAAGCAGGTGACTTCTCGAATACCCTATAAATAATACGAAAACAAAGACTCCTGATGCTCCGAGGAAGTAAAGGGACTCCTTCTAAAGGATCGCCTAGGTCCGCCGCCGGTCCGGGCAGAGACCGTGGCCCCCCAAGAAAACTTGTTTCGGATTCGGGCAGCTCATAAGCCCCGGCCGACCTAAACAATGTGCATAACTTAGCTTGGATTCGGGTAGCTCATAAGCCCCGACGACCTAAGTGTCCTCCTAAGCTATGTCCAGATTCGAGTGGCTTGCGCGCCCTAATTAAGCCCGACCGTGTCTCACAAAACCTGGCTCAAACTTGGTGGCCGAAAAAACCCAACCAACGTTCGCAATGCTCTGGGAACAACAGAATGCACAATGTGATGAAACTTTGTATTCATTGATTAAAAAGGAAGGAAGGACAAAAGAAAAAAAGAAGTAAAAAAGCCCTCGCTAGGGCTCGCTGTCACTCCCGGAAGCCAGCAAGTCCTCCAGGCGTTGGGAAAGCTCGGCGACTTGCTGGTGGAGTGACGTTATTTCCTCCCTTTGCCGGTCCGCCACCCGGCGTAGGGCCTCGACCTCCCTCGTGGTAACAGCACGTACTCCTCGACGACCCTCTCGAGCCGCTGTTGGCTCGCGAGGGCCGACAGGCCAGCCCATCGACCGTAACGTGGACGGCCCCCCCGGATGCAGCGAGCCGTTGATTGCCGCTCTTATCCTTGGATGATGCTCTCCTCCTTGAGAAGCCATGTCGAAAGCTGTTCTAGAACTGAACCGAGGGATGGCTAAACCAGCACCCCCCGTCCGTATTTATACTTGTCAAGCGAGTATTTCGATCAGTCGGACCGTAACCACCGACCCATGAGAACTCGCCACGTATCATCGCTTTAATTGCCTGCAGAATCCGAAAGGTCGTGCCCCATCCGAGAGAATCGGTAATGCGGACGGACTGTTCGGGAACCCCCCTGGGAACGGAGTACCTCCCAATCTGCCGGCCCCCCGCAATAAATGCTCCCAACACTTCCCCAAGCTCTTTTAAGCTGGCCCCTTTCGGGAAGCATGGAAAAGAAAGAATCCAGCGCCTGACAGTAATTCGTCCCCTCGGAGGGTCGTGTCATAAATGGAGGGCGTGACCATGTACCGCCCGTTCCGCCTTGACGCCCTCACCGAACGCCAGGGACCTGGCATTATGACTCATGGTGCGACTAAGTCACTTCTCCGAGCTCCAAATCTCCGAACCTTGGCAGGGCCAAGTAACAAATCTCCGAACCTTGGCAGGGCCAAGTAACAAATCTCCGAACCTTGGCAGGGCCGAGCAATTCTCCGAACCTCGGCAGGCCGAGCCATAAACATTCGAGCGAGGCATAAATCTCGAGCTTCGAACCAAGATAAGGAGCGTTCTCCACCGAACAATCTCCAGACCGCAGCTTGCGAACCCCGACTAGTTCGGATAGCGCGGATCCTCGCCTAAAAACGAACGGGACGCCTTGTACCCCACGACCAGCAACAACAACTTGGCACAGGAGAAATAGAGATTGAGAAAGAGAAAAACTCTCTTTATTTCATTGCCATCAAAACCAATTACAAATGCCTGAGAGGCGTTACAAGAGCATTGAAATGCATAAAATAAAGACAAGCACAAAACTCGGGCAACTGCTCCAAAGCAGATCTGGGCAACTGTGATGCTCCGGCGTCCGGACCCGAACCAGATAAGCCGCATCCAGTCAGCTCGAGCCGATAATGGCCGGGCGACATGGACCAACCGTTGCGGCCAGCTTCAGTCAATAATGATATCTCGGTGACCCAACCGAGATATCAGGGTGATTGGAAAGGGTGGATGGAATCCCAGACCACCCAACCGAGGGCCCCCCGGCGAGTAGGTAGGAAGCCCGCGGACCCTGGCCGGAACGCTCTCCCAAACCGAGTGTGTACCGCCCTACCTTGCCAAGGCTCAAGGACAAGGTACCTGCGGGCGGCACACTTTCACCCCCTCCCCATGTGGCAAAAGATTCCCCAGGCGGGCGAGCCCAGGAATCCAAACCAGGGAGGAGGCGAAATTCAAGCAACCCATGGGGAGCCCGCGTGCACTTCCTACCGTACGTCCCCAAGGGGAACCACAAAGGTCACACTGGAAGACATATGTGCGCTCTCCGTGTGATCTCTGCGCCCTCCTGTGCGCTCTCCATATGATCTCCGGGACTCATCCCCTAAGGGCGAGCCACTCTTCAGCAGCTCCTTCATCGCCCCAGCTATCCGGAGGCGAAGGGCTTATGAAAGGAAAGCTCGGTCCTCCCACTCGCAACAGCAGAGAAATGAGCATGGTGGAAACTCTAATGGGAAGAAACTTTGGGGATGACTTAACACGACCCCTCTTCCCCTTTTTATAGGCAAAAATGAACCGGGAACAATTACCAAGGCTATAAGCCCCGAGATTCAAACACCTGGGCCATGCCTCCACGTGGCCTCCCAGGATGAAAGCAGCGCCCCCTGCGCGCCGAGCCCACCGCCTGAACCATGACGCATGCGAAGATTTCCTCTTGATCCCGAATCGCGATCATTAAACGCAGAGAATCGTCCACTGATTACGGAAACTGGCAGGTTCAGGAGATCGTCCTACGAAATAATGTCCTCCAATGGTAAACGGCTGCGTGCGCCGTACGTCAAAACGACCCGCATGGAAAAGACCAATGAAAACCTTCCGGAAAGCCAGAACAGCTTTTTGTTCCCCACAGTGCCGTATCATCAATTTCGGTGAAATAAAAACCGTTTACCTGCAGAACGGCAGGCGCTGGCAGGGCAGCAAAAAGCACGAAAACCGACGTCGACCAATCGCTAAACGATTGTTGTCGATTAAAGAAAAATGAATTGTGCTAACAAAAACTGAACGAACTAAAATCAAAATTTCTATTCTTAAAAAGGAGGACCCTAGCCGATCCTAGCCGTTGCGTCGGCCCTAGCCGACCTATTCGGCCCTAGCCGACCTACGTCGGCCCTAGCCGCTTCGGCCCTAGCCGACCTACTTTGCGTCGGCCCTAGGTCTGTCGG